>PVJX010014256.1:0-45368 GCA_004027295.1 Dolichotis patagonum
TTTTTTTTGCAATGGCTAATATTTGCCTGTTATTACTATTAATGGATTTATTTATTAAATCAGTTATTGAGCTAAGATTTCACTTTTATGTGTGTTGCAATGCTAGAAATTTTCCTTTAAACTTTCTGCTATATCAACATACTTTGATAAATTATATTTTTGTATCAATTTAGTTTAAAATGTCTTTTCTTTTCTTTTTTAAGACTACATATATAGGGCCGGGGATTTAGCTCAGTGTCTAACCGCCTGCCTGGCAAGCGCGAGGTCATGAGTTCAATCTCCGGTACAAAAAAAAAAAAAAAAAAGACTACGTATGTAGTTTAGAAGACTGGCCTTAAACTCGCTATGTAGCCCAGTCTAGTGTCAAACTCTCAGGGATCCTCCTGCCTCAGCCTCCTGCATCTGGACTTATAGGCATGCACTACCACGCTTAGCCAAAATTTCTTTCCTCTTTTTTCCCTTCTCACTCCCCCATCCCTGTTCCTCTAGTTTGATAGTTTTTTAAGAATTAAAAATACATTGTTATGTCCACTTCTAGGTTTTTATCTTGAGAAATAAAAACTGATTTATAATTGCTCCAAAAAAGAAATAACCAGGCTAGGGATTATCTCTGGGGCGTAAGTGCCTGCCTGGCAAGTACCAGCTTGGGGATTCGATCTCCGGTACAAAAAAAAAAAAAAATCAAAAATACTCTACTATTGTAGGTGGTTAGATAAACTGTCATTTACTCATACTGTGGAATATTTCTCTGAGATAAAAAGGATAAACTATTAGCCCATGTAATATGGACAAACTTCAGAGCAATTACACCCACTGAAAAAAGCCAGACACTTTCCATCCAAAAAGAGTACACATCATAAGTTTCCATTTACATAAAATTCTAGAAAATACAAACCAAACTATAGTGCAGAAAACAGGTCAGTGATTAGAGGATGGGCGATAGATCACAAAAGGGTATGAAGACATTTTAGAGGTAGGTAGTTGGATCGTGGTAATGGTTTTATAGATATATATATAATAAATAGATATATAATAATTTATAGATATATATATAATAACATATATAACATATAATTTATAATATTAAAACTCATTCAATTGTACAATGAAATAAATATATATAGCATATTGTACATCAATTATACCTCAAAGAAACAGTCTTTAGAAATATTACCCAGGTTATTCTAATGTACAGCTAAGTTTGAGGATCCCCGGGTCACACATACATAATTACTGTAAATCTTCAGCTTTGGGCTTGTAGGTTGAGCAGTCATTAGGCCACAGAGAGTTTTGTATTGCTCAGATTCCAGTGCTGTTATGAATATGAAACTTACAGGAGCTATAGAATGAGCATACAAATCATTTAATAATTTCATTTTAGCAATTCAGGGCATTCAGTTTATACCAAAGAGAAGTAGCAGATAAAAATTACTAATCCTGAATGAAATACAGCAAGAGTCTCAAGCTTTTAAGCTTCCAGAGCAATAAATTAACCACAGTGCAGAGACAATTTTGGATCTGATAACTTGGTGAAATTACCCTTCTCATCTCTCATAGATTCAGCTTCTGCACTACTCTTACTTTATTCCCATTCCATTTCCTGCTTCTCTTTCCTTTGACCTATCAGCAGCACTGCCAAGAGTGGGCATTTCAATGTACTGACAGAGTCGTTAGCTTTGTTATGTTGTCCAAGACTTCCTTAAATAAGTGTGTTTCCCCTTTCTTCTCTGTAACTCAGACAAAACACTGTGTAAAGGATCTGACATTGGGAGAATGAGACTGGTCTAACCACTGTGTTCAGTGTCGCTCAGAGCCAAGGGAGTGATGGAGTGTGGCATATTTGAATATTTTAACCTTCAATGTGCTTGTGAATCACCTGGCGATCCTGTCAAAATGCACATTATGAGTCAGTAAGAGGGAGGCAGACCTCATGTTCTACATTTTTACTAGCTCCTCCCTGTTGATGCCCATGCACTCGTGGAGTCTCAAGGCAAATGACCTTTCAATGTCCTTTAACATCAGGGACACCGTGACACAACTGTGATTCTCATAGAAAAGTCATTCAAGTCAAAAGCAGGAATGCTGTGCTAGCTAGCCTCGCCTTGGGTTACACGCTCCACGTTTTGACCTACTTCATATAAACGTTTACACATATATGTGGAATGGAGAAGGGTTCACTCGCTGGGCACAGAGCAGACTGTTTAAGAAATATTGTTGGCTGGATTGTTCTTAGCTTTTTCTGGAAAGAATTTCTAATAGAATGGTTTTGTGAGTTGTGTTCAGTGAACCCTGTTAAGCGATCTGATTGCTGTTGTATCCAATCACCTCTTGCTCGTGCTCACTTTATTTCCAAGGCTCGGTGACACTGAGGTCTGAAACCCTAACGGTTAGCAGTGTACGTCTTAAATGATGTCCTCAGTACTGATGACAAACAGGCTGATTTCTCTCCTAGACAGAGGACTTGACTGCATGTTCTGAATCTTCCTCTTTCTGAGGCAAAGGGAGCGCAGGGAGCAGCAGCAGCTGCTCTAATGGTTTAGGGTCGCAGTGCAACCTGTTGGAATGACTTGCACGGCAGTGTCAGTGTCGGGGCATGCATTTCCCCAGGGACCCTGGCTGCAGGACTGCAGACTGGGTGAGTCTTTCTCACTCATTACTTACTTCACTCTCTGCTTTGTGAATCAAACTGCATGACTTTTTTTCCAAATCAAGTCCTTGATTTTTTTTGGAAATGAGCAGAGTAACTTAATTTTACTCTAAAACTGACCCACTTAAACAAATACATTTCATGTATATGTGAATTTGTAAAGTGACACAGTACCTTTCAGCTTAAAACAGGTCGATTCATATTTCCTTCGAAATTCTTATTATGGGTAATTTTCCTCCTCAGTTTATAGTTTACTTTGCTATTCAAATTAGATCACCATGGTTTTCAATGAAAATAATTGAGAAAAAGTCATCTGTAAAGACTAAAATTCACTCCATATTCATAGCTCTACATTCCTGTCCACGAGTCCTTATTAAGTGATTACAAGGGCAATTTTCTGTCGTTCAAGCTCATTTTTTTTTCCTCAGAAGAATTTAAATCACCACTGGAATGAATGTGGTAATGTGAGTAGTTCTGTCAACAATATTGACAGCAGGGAGGGGAGTATCTGAGCTGGGCTGTCTGGGCTATGGTTTTGGATGGGCTTCGAGATTTTTGCTGTTGCCAGAAAACTCAAAGTTCAAAGAGAGTAGAAAAGCATATTGATTGGCTCTGGACTGGTCAAAGATGAGATTTATATCTGAATTGAACTAATGTGTTACACATGGTCTCCTTGTGTTTAAAAAGTTTTATATCCCTGGTTATTTAAAGACAAGGGACAGCTGAAAGCAATTCCTCTTCTTGTCTTCTGTCCTCCAAATCATGGCCATTTAACAGGTAGGAAGATATTAAATCTCTAGGAACAGAAAGGAGTGGGACTGGCCCAAAGGACCCATTAGCCCTGAAGTCCCATTGGCACCACAAGATCTTCATGGCTTGTTCTTCTGCCGAAACCTCCTACTTCAGAGACCACGTTCAGAGGGGCAGCCAGGAAATCAAGCTGACCACATGAACACTATGCCTGCTCATCTTCTTCTTCTTCTTGGGTTTTTTTTTTTGGTCCCATAAAGATTTTTGGATCTGCTGATATAAATTTCAAAAGGTTAGTTTTCATTACAGAATTATGTTGCTAATTGTGTTCTGGGTTGGTTGTGTAAAAACTGTACACATATGATCTTATTTCATCCTCTCATTACTGATTCTACAGGTGAGGACCCTGACTCTCAGGTAGGTTATCTAACACGTCCAAGTCCTCAAATTCATGATTTAAAATGCAGTCATAGACTGTGTTTTAGACAGTGAAAGCTTACGTGCGTGATAGTGACCTCAGATTACATTAGAGCTGAAAAATTCCTGTCACTCAGAGGTGTTGAAGCCTTCATCACCCCCCAGCACAATGTGTGTCTGATATATTTGTGGTGATGCCCGTGTAAACAAACCTACTGCGCTGCCAGAAGTATAAAAGCACAAGATGTGCCATTGTATACAATGCTGAATACTGGTCTGTGTGTTTACTATTTTAATGGGTATTTTAGAATATACTACTGTTTATTAAAAAATATTTACAGGAAATAGTATGCCGTATTTTCTTGGCAGTAGCCTCGTACAGATGGTGTTTAATGTGCCTCTGGACTGCATGAAGAAGTCATGGTAAAGCCGGATGTGATGATGCACGCCTGTAATCCCAGCACTCAGGGAGACTGAGGCAGGCAGATCACAGGTTCAAGCCCCAGCCTGGGCTACTCAGTGACTCAGCAAGACCATGTAGCATAATTAAAAAATAAATAAATAAAAGGCTGGGAATATACCTCAGTGCAAAGGTCTTTGGTTCAATCCCACCAAAAACAAATCAACAAAACAACAACAAACAACCTAACATACCACAAACAATCCAGTACACACACACACAGAAGCCACATGGAGTGACTGACCAGTACCATCTAGGTTTGTGTAAGTCCATTCTATGCTGCTCATCTAGTGATGAAACTGCCTAACAACACATTTTTCAGAAACCATTAAGAGACATGTGACTGTACAGGCAATGTAATCTCAGAGCATCTCTCTCAATCACTAGAGAATCCTACTTCCTTTACCTACAGATTCTTTGAGGATTTAGGAACTAAAGGAGTTTGGGAAAAGGACAAGAATACAAACTTTGATAAAGTTGCTTTAAATTTCTCAGTCATCTATTCATTCATCAGTAATCTGCTCCGCTCAATTCTTCCAGAAGCATACTTTCAATATAAAGTCACAATATCACTTCATAGCAGACATCCTGTGCTTGTAAGTGCTCCCTCCTCCACAAACTCACAGGGCGAGTCTCCCATAGCCGTGTCTATATTATAACACCTACCTTCCTGGGCATAACTGAGTGGGTCTCAAGCTTGGTCCACAAGTTTCTTTTTGCTTGAAATCTGAAACTTGGAGGGGAGATGAAGAATTGGTTCCTTACATGGCTAGCATTGTATATGTGTACATTTAGTGGGGTATATAAATTCAGGAGCTGTAGGGAAGCCGTGTTTCCTCACAAAAACTGAAGGAGAGGAAGGGAGACTTGAGGAGAGAAGAGAGGAAGAAATAGAGGAGAAGAGAGGACACAGTGGAGAGGAGAGAGGATGAGATAGAGGAGAGGAAAAGGGCAGAGTATGAAGTAGACACACAGAGAAGTTGAGATCAGATATCAAATTTTTTGGTCAGATTTTTCAGTGCATGGATCCAGCCCTTAATGAAGCATCTTTGTTTCCTTAAAAACATTCTTCCTTGTGCCAGGGACATAGCTCAGTGGCAGAGGGCCACTTTCCTAGAGTACATTAGGCTCTGCCTGCATTCAGTTCTGCATACCTGTAATGGAATCCTTGGATGGGAGGAGGGAATCTCATGATCAGGTTTGATTTGGGACAAATGAAAAAAATCTCCTTTTTATCCAGCTGGTTCAAGTTGATTACTGGGTCTTGCAATCAAAATCCTGACTGATGCTCATTCGGACTCCTACATGATCCAGGGACTTGGTCCTCTCTGTATCTTGCATAGTCCAACAGAAGATTCTGCACTCGGTCAATATTTTATTCTCCATTCTCTGCTCCAGTGTAGTCCAGCCCTCCCCATCTTTCATCTTCCACAACTTTATATTCCAAGTGTGTTGTTTTTCAATGCAAAAATCAAAACATGTTCCATGATCAAAAAGTGTTCTTGGAAAATTCCAGTTTCCCCTTCTCCATGTTGAGGTGGAGGGGATGGGGATATATATATATATAACAGTGAAGTTCTGGTTTTAAATTAGCACCACCAAAAAATAAAAGCCCAAACCCAGCTGGAGTTTGATTTATTTGTTTTTTTTTTGTCTCAATGAAACACTTACAGTATAATGGGAAATATCTATAGAATTAAGGTCAGACATCTATTTGGTCCATGTGCCCCATACATGAGTTATCTGTTTTGATTTATCGTTTTGCCTTCGTTACCATTTTCTGACAACTTGTGTAATACAGAAAAAAAAGTCTGCCTAAATGTAAGTGTCCCTTCCCCGAGCTCCAGCCTCTGTTTGAATTCTTTAAGCCAAGTCTAGAGGCCCAGAGACTCATCTCTGTTTTGACTTTGTGCTTTACCCCGTTTGCTGTGGTTGGTTTTTTTTTTTGGATTAGGCATTGGGATAGCATGAGAATGTCCCCAGGATTCACCATTACCTGGTCACTGTCCAATACAGGCATTTGTGATGAGTACAAAGAACAGATCAAAATAGCCTCTGCTTCCTTCCTTTCCCAGACTTGTTCTGATTCTTCTCATTCCCATCTCCCCATGTCACTCCCTTTTCCCTGAGGAAGAAAATACTGATGGATGTAGATAGCAAAACTTCCTTCTGGGAGCTAAAAAAAGATAGAGAGGAGAATCATAGAGTCAAATAATTTCTCCACTTTACTATGCGTAAGAGAGACTCCAGGCCAGCTTGTCCACTTCTGGGCTGACCAGGATAATATTTAGAAAGTGGGGAGACTTGGAAGAAGCCAGAGGCAGGCTGGGATTCTTTGTGTTTGACGTATAAAGGGGAGGGGAAAGACATCAAGAACCAGTGTGTGAGCTCTGTGTGGTGGTACACACCTGTAATGCCAGCACTCCAGAGGCCAAAACGGGAGGACTTCTGTGAGTTTAAAAGCAGCCTGGGCTGTAATACTGGGTTCAAGGCCAGTCTGGAACACATAGTGAGACCCTGTTTCAAAAAACCAAAGACCAAGCCAACCAAATCAAACCAAACAAGGAAAACACATACACAAAAAAAATCTAGAGTGCATATCAACAGCAGGCAGGCTATAGGAATATGGAGCTTGTCCTACCCCAGAACCATGCTGTGGGCTCAAAGTGTGACACAATGTTGCTGCTTTGGGGCCATGGACCTGCCCACTCCATTCCTCACCAAACTTGACCTATGCTGAGTGCCAAGGCTCCTTGTGTAATATTGATATCTTTGGAGAAAGGCTTTGCTGGCAGCTGCCATTGAGACTGCAGTCCCTGTGGGAAAGGAAGGCCTAGGCTCCAGAAGGGTTCTAACCGAAGGAATGATACCATCTAAAATGCATTTTTAAAAAACATTGTCGTGGCTACCGTGTTGAGGGGAAGAGTAGATGGTGGCTCTGACTAGATGGGGGCTTTGATTAGAGGGTGGCAATGAGGAAGGTAAGAAGTTGATGGCTTCTAGGTGTGTTTCGAAGGTAGTGTTAATTCCTGCCAGATTTGATGTGTGCATAAAACAACAACGGAAGTCAAGGATGACTGGGACATTTTTGGTCAGAACAATTGAAAAGACAGAATTGCCATCACTTGTAATAGAAAGGTTACTGGTAGGTCAGGCTTGGGGGAATAGCTTAAGAAATCCATTTTAGACATCCCAAGTTCAGAGATACTATATATATATATATATATATATATATATATATATATATATATATCCCTAAAGTTCAGAGAAGTCTAGAGCTTGAGATACACATGTAGGGACATGGGGATACTGATTTTACATTCAAATGTAAAATCATACATTTGAATGAAATCATCAAAAGAGGTAGATGGTGGACAGGGAACAGTAGAGAAATGAGGTCGAAACCTTATACACTTCAACATTTTAGAGTCAGAGTAAAGGACAGAAACCAGGAAAAAACAACAAGTCTTGGAGCTGTGAGGCAGGAGAGAAACCAAGAGGGTAAGATGTCCTGAGGTGGACGTCAGTGGAGGAACTACCAAGGAGGCAGTGGTAAGTT
Organism: Dolichotis patagonum; assembly: GCA_004027295.1. Taxonomy (NCBI): domain Eukaryota; kingdom Metazoa; phylum Chordata; class Mammalia; order Rodentia; family Caviidae; genus Dolichotis; species Dolichotis patagonum. The sequence goes on from PVJX010014256.1 coordinate 7,834, forward strand.
ATATCAGATGTTCTTCATCACTAAGATGAAAACTTTGAATTGGCCTTTGACTTTAGCAGTATGAAAGTCTTGATGACTTTGACAAGAATAGTTTCTGAGGAGTAATAGGGATATACACCTAATTTGGGGTTGGTTTAAGAAAGAACTGGAGGAGAGGAGTTGTACATAGCAAGGATTAAAGATTCCACTGAGGAGCTAGCTGTGAAGAGGGAGCAAACAGGACAGTGGCTGCCAAGGGAAGTGCAGTCATTAAAAGACTTCAATTTTTCTTGTTTGTTTTTGGTACCGGAAATCAAACTCAGGACCTTGCACTTGCCAGGCAGGCACTTATGCCACTGAGCTATATCCCGGGTCCCAACTTTGTAAAATTCGAGAAATAATGGCATGCTTTTGTGTGCTGATGGAAATGATCCATTCAAGGGTGACAGTTTGTTATAGGGGAGCAAAGGAAGAACTGCCAGAGTAATATGCTTGAGGAGATGGGAAGAGTTGGGCTGAAAGCTCAGCGGAGGCATTTGTGCCTGCAGTTACTAGGTGGGAATGAGAGTGGGAAGGAAAGGGGTGTTTGGGAAAATGACACAAAATCATCATCTAGGAGCACAGGGGAGTGTGTACAGGGAAATACGACAATTGAGCAGCATTAGGGGTCAGCTAGAGTTTTGTCACCGTGCACTTCAAGTGACAGCAGGCAGCGTGGCTTTGTGATTCCTTTGCCATGTTCAAACGCGGGTGTGAGGTGTGGAGTGGACAGAGCGGATGTGACTCAGTCTGTTGTCATGCCAGGTGGGCAGGGCAAAGAAAAGGAGAGGCAGAGCTGGTGTGCAGAGGGGAAGCATTTATCAAACAAATGACCATGAAACTTACACTGGGTCAGGACGGAAGTGGGAGCATCAGAAGGGTGGGAACAGTGACAAGTGGTAGGGACAACAGGTTGAAGGTTCTGACGCAGGCAAAGGGTGGCTATGATCTGGCCAGAGTGTGAAATGGAGGACTGGAAGTTGCAGTCAGAGTGGCATATAAGATACTGAGATATGAAGCTGCCTTTGTAGATAATCACAGCTGTATTTTGAGAGAAGGAAAGAGCACTGGAAGAGAAGAGTTTAAAAGACTGGGAGGTTTGGGTGTTGGAAGGTTTGTATACATGTGTGTGGAAATATTGAAATCATCCAAGTAAGACTGGAGAGGAGAGGAAGAGAAGAGAGAGGAGAGAGGAAAGAGAAGAGAGGAGAGAGGAGAGAGAGGAGAGAGAGGAGAGAGAGAATCAGGATCCAGTATAACGGAAAAGAGATCTTTGGGGGTCAGAAGCAGACAGCAGTGACTTCTAGCATCGATAACATGAGACCCAGTGTGGGGAGCAAGGGTTTAGGAAGAAGTGGGGATATTCTTCTGAAAGTGACAACAACAAAGACCAAGACAGATACCAGTTTTATCTTCAGGGTTAGTAACAGGGCTATGAGTGAAAAATGGCCTCTGTTGGAGAAGGCTGTGGGGAAGGTAGTGCATTCAGGGGTGGCCAGGGATCCCCAAGGAAAGAAAGGAAGAGCTGCTCAGAGAACTGGTTGAGGACCAAGAAGATTTTGCCATCCGTGTATTATAAACTCCGTATGCAGGGAGGAAAAGTTTCAGAATTGGGAAGGGGGAGAAGGTCAAAGAACAGGGAAAAGACAGGGTCTCATGGGGATCAGTAGTTTGGAGATGAGGTGAGCTGGGAGCCAGGTTGATTGGCGTAAGCAGGGGCAGGGACACAGTGAGATTAGGCCCTTCGCAAGCAAAATCAAGCATATGGACAGGCCCCTGGACTCCTCTGTCCCACTTAATGACAGAGAATGGGGGGCTCTCTGACCTAGCCTGAAAAATCTCTCCAAGGGCTCCTCTCTCTCCTCTCCTGCTGTCTAATTTCTCGCTTTTCCCAAAGGCAGTGCAGATCACTCTGACTCTGCAGGCTTATCCACTAGTTTAAAAGACATAGAATAGATTTTCTTCTGAGTACTGCACTTCCTGCTTCCTTAAAGGCCCTAAAAGTAGTTCATCACATCTACTCCTCTCCCTGCCCCAAAGTACACATCCGGGGTTCTGTGGACACACTTGTCACATGGGCTGCTGACAGCAGAGGTCTTCGCCCAGACGCTCACTGAACTGAAGCCCTCCAGGCATTAGGGAGGGTTAAGGTAGCCCCAAGGGATAGCAGAAAGGGCCTCCAAAGGCACCGCAATTAGCCAATTCGCCGGGTCACTCAGATCCTCCCCTCTGGGCCTGCACAAATTCCTTCAGCAGGAAGAGCCCCCAGATTGGAGGAAGCAAATTTCTTCTCCTCTGTCCTATGTTTCAGGGCACACAGAATGAAGCTTTGGGAAGGAAACCAAACTTCAATTCCTGGCTGCCCAAATACCGCCTCCCCACTGAATCACTTGGGCTTTATCTGCATTCAGCTCCTCTTCGCAGCTAAAGTCTGTCCAGGTCAAAAGCCAGGTCCATACCTTTGGGCTCCTCCATAGCCTGAGTCAACAACTGTCTAATCACTTCCAGGGTCTGCCTTGATAGGTTACCCAAGGCTCCTCCAGAACCCAGGGTGCTGAGGAAAGCTTGGTGTTTGCTGAGTTAAATGAGAAAGTGAGCTCTTGGGAAGCAGATGACATTTCTGTTACAATCTAGTTTCCTGGAAGCCACTAGAACACCAATTCCTCCTCTTCCAGTTTTCTAGGACCCTAGAAATCTTCTCTGCAGGGTGCTAGCATAACCTGACCCCTCGTCTAGGGAGCTGTGTGTTTTCTCTTTAACTGACCTCAAGTAGTCTTCCTCATACTGGGATGTGACTGGTTAGGCTCGGCAGTGATCACATGGGTGAATCTTTGCATTTTACTGAAACAGATAGGGTGGGAAGAGACCAGATGGAATGGCAGGCCGTGCTAGACTGCAGAGTTCATGCCAGTGTGGCCAGATCTTCAGACTTGGGAAAGAAGTTAAAAAAAAAAAATCCAGATGTTTTGGTGCAATCATACAATTTTAATTTTTTGGTAATTGATTCAACTTTTAAAAACCATGAGACATAGTTAAAATATATTTTTGGGTTCCCTTGGTCCATGGACCAAGGCGGGCTATCAGTGACCTATATGTATTTAAGCTCATATCTCATTCATTCTGTGTTAAGTAAAATAGTTTTTGGTTCTTGTTTTTTAACAGTTGATTTTTAGCCAAAACACCATCTGGGATGTCCTGTGGTCTGAAGGCACACCACAAGCGGTGGCCTGGCACTGCCCCTGTGGCTTGCATCAGTCGACAGGAGCCCTGTTTCTATGGCCAGTTTCTTCTTCTCTACACTGGGGTCACGGGGCAGGTTGTCTGGGTCACTCAGGAAAGCCATCAGGTTCAATGAGGAGACATTTGCTCAGGTCTGCTAGAGGTAGGTGAGCATAACAGGAAAGTCTTCCTCATTGTGACAGGAAGCTAAACTCTGTGGGTGAATTCAGTTTCACCTCAGAGGCAGTGGAGTTTATCTTTCCAGAGTGGTATGGTTTATACCTAGATGCTCCCAAAAGCCTCATATGATAATGGGTGTAGATTTTGGAAGGTTATTGGATCATGGAGTATGATATTCATCAGTGGATTAGTCTACTGATGAGTTTACAGCTAAAAGTGATATTCAGAAGCAAAGGCTGACGTGAGGAGGTGGTATGTCCCGGAAGGGTGTGTCTCCTTGTGTTTTTCCTTGATCTTTCTGATTTCTGTTGCCATGCCATAAGCAAGCTTCTTCAGTCATGCCCTTCTTTTATGCTGCCCTCATGGACTGCTAGCTGTCTGTGGAGAGAAACCTCTACAAAATGTGAGCTGTAATAAACCTTTCCTCTTTTACATTATTGGTGTCAGGTATTGTGTCTTAGCAATGACAGAAGCAACTCAGACAGATTTTGGTATGGAGAGTGGGGTTTTTTTCTGTAACTGTACCTGACCATGGTTCAGAAGCCTGTGGAACTAGTTCTTGGGAGGAGTTTGAAAAACTTGGGAATACTGTCTGGAGAAGCAACTCTGGAATGCTGTGCACCAAGTTTGATGGGAGATTCTTGTCAGAGCTCAGAAAACCAGAAAGTTGACAATAATGGAGCCAGGAAAGACCAGGCTCAAGAGGCTTCAGTTGGGAAGAAGGACTCCACTGACAGTGGGACTCCAGGCCATGTGTGTTGTGCTCTGGCAGAAAACTTGTGCAATTTTGCTCATATCCTGGGACTTTGCTAGAGACTGAGAGTAAGTATGGTGGAATAATTAATCTGGCAGAGGAAATCTCAAGACTGCTTAATATTGAGGCTGTGGCACAGGAATAGTTGGGGCCTTTTAGCCATGTCTATGTTGAGAATGGCAAATGGCATAGTTGAATGGTTTTAAAACTTTGAGTTTTGGCTCCAAAGGAAACTTCAGGAAAGATGGGGCTTGTAAAGATGCAGTAGGGGAGAGTTTAGTTGCTAAAAAGATTAGCATTAAAAAGAAACCAAGCACTTTGGATCGGGGCAATACAAAGCAGTCCTTGAGGACATGGGAGAAATCCACAGTGAAAGATTTTGCTTTGAAAAGAGAACTTCAGGAATTGCAGCTGCCTAGAAAATGGAAAATGATTCCCCGGAATTCAGTTGACTATGCTTAGCCATAGTAAGGCACTCATAGACCTCTGCAACTACCAGCAAGATGCAAAAGAGTTACTGCTTAGCTGGAGGCAGACCTTGGCATCATGTGCATGATGTTGGCGTTAAGTACCTGTAGAATGCAAGAGTTGTGGGGCCAGGGAGGGTTCCACCCCGAATTTCAGAGGAAGGCCTTGGGAGGGCAGTGTGTAAAGCTGGAAGTACAACGGAGAACCCAGAAAGTTGGAGAAGCCAGGAGCATGAAACATCTGAGAAAAACTGCACTCAGTGAGCAAAACTGGCCTAGGAGAGAAACTGTGATGGATGTAACCACCAGCAGTGCTACAGGGCTGGGACAGATCTTGTAGTTTGGAGGTCATATCTTGTCACAGATTGTCCTGGGTGCTAGAAATGGTAATACAGGATTTAATGTTTGCCCTGCTAGATTCCAGTCTTGTTTTATTCCATTTTTCTTCTTTATCCCCATTTCTCCCTTTTGGAATGGGAATATTTATTGTATGCCATTGAATGTTGCAAGTGTTTAACTTTCTTTTCATTTTTTTACAGGGGCTTGCAACTAAGAGTTTGCCTAAACCTTAGAGGAGACTGTGTGTTAGTGGGTAGTTCCTTTAAAAACAACTCTCCAATTAAATATATCCCAGATCTTTCTTACTTCGAACAAAGAATTGGATGAGGACAAGCCAAAAACAATGCCAAAAATGTATTTGAAAAGTGAGAGGTAAATGGGCAAGGAAAAAATTGGCTCTGGAGAGCAAACTTTGACTGAATAAGAGAGAAGAGAAGAAAAAGAGCAAAGATAAAAGTATGTCCTATATTTGTGAGACATGAACTGTAGTGAAGAGTCCTTGTGGCATTGGTGTCCTTACATCTCGTCTATATCTCATGGGGGCCTGTGAGAAATTCTACATATGAGGTCCAGGGAATTATTTGGTGCCGTCCTTCAATCCCGTAATTCACAGATCCTGCTTATTTCCCCAGCCAGTTTTGCCATGCTCTACTTCCTATGTCATTCGGACTTGAACTTTTCAGTAATGCTGAAACCAGCAGGCCTTTGGCAACTCTCATGAAACGGACTAAATGTATTTTGCATAGAGATGCACATGAGTCTTTTGGGGACCAGGGACAGAATGTTATGGTTTGTATCTAGATGTCCTCCCCACCCTAGAGCCTATGTACTCGTTGGAGGGACTTTGGGGAGGTGATTGGATCATGGGTGTGTGATACTCACCAGTGGATTGATCCACTGATGAGTTTATTACTAAATGTATTTTTGTAAATTTTATTTTATGGAAAAAATGGTATTGCTAAATGTGACATTGGGAGTTGAAGAAGGCAGGTCACTGGGGGCATGGCCTGGAAGGGCACACTTCCCTTCTTCCTCTCTTGATCTCTCTCTCTGCTTCCTGCTGCCAGGTCATAAAGCAAGCTCCCTCTGCCCACACCCTTCTGCTATGTTGCCCTGTCCTGGAGCCAGCCCACTATGGACTGAAATTTCTACAAACTGTGAGCCATAATAAACCTTTCCTTCTTTAAATTGTGGACACTTGGCATTGTGTATTAGCAATGAGAGGAGTAATTGAGACACACAGCTAGATTCAACACATGACCCCTGGAGTCAGATCCCTGGATTCAAAGCTCTCCTTTACTAGCTTGGTATCCATGAGTGAGTTAATTATTTTCTCTGACCTCAGTTTATGAATCTGTAAAATGGGATAATAACAGTACATTTTAAAAAGAATTCAATGAGAGAGAACCTGGCAGTGTCTACAGAGGAGGCTTCCACATTGGAAAAGAACAGTGACTATGCTTAGAAGACTTAGCCACTATATTTTAAATAGGGATTTATTTATCTAGTTGAAGCTTTTTTTTTTTTTTTTTTTTTTGGTACCAGGGATGGAACTTAAGACTTCACGTTTGCCAAGCAGGCACTTTACGCACTGAACTAAACTCCTGGCCCTAGTTGAAGCTTATTTTACAGTCACATTTGAACATCTGTGGTTCAGATCTGTTTCATCCCCATCAAATCTACCTTATTCTTTCTTCACTTTTCCCAAGCCATCATCTTATTTATTTATTCATTTATTTTGGTACTGGTGATTGAACTCATGATCTCACCCTTGCCCGGCAGGTGCTTGTGTCACTGAGCTAAATCCCCAGCCCTCCAAGCCATCATCCTGGAATACCCTAAAGAAAAATCTTGTCTGAGTCTGTTGGCCTCAGGTAAAGAGACTTTATTCATCCTTTGTCTCAGAGGAATCTCTTCTGGTCCAACAGTTTCCTCTTCAGAGAATTGCGCTTCAGCAAGCCCCAGGCCTAGCAGATCCATGTCTGAAAAATCCACAGAGCTCCTGGGTATTAGACCCCAGAGGAGCAACTTTCTTTCTGGCCCATTACCTCCCTGCTTTGCATATTTTCAGCTTTTTCATTCTCAGCTTTTTTCTTCCCCTTGATCAGGTTTACTGTGTTTCTAGCCTGTTTGGTTTTCTTTTTCTCCCAGACAAAAAGTGCTATCAAAAATTCAGAATCAAGATTTAAATTATGTTGCGGGGGATTTAGCTCAGCAGCATAAGCACCTGCCTTGCAAGCGCGTGGTCATGAGTTCAATACCCCGTGCCAAAAAAAAAAAAAAAAATTTAAATTGTGGAATTTGGTTTAAGTTGTTTCCTTCTAACCAAAGGCAACATCTTTCACTCATTTCAAAGAAGTCTGCATTTTTTTTCCTTTTCAGGTACAGTAAGTCCCCAATTTATAAACATTTGAGTTGCAAACTTTCACAGCTGGGAACAGACTTTGCATTACCAACATTCCCAGATGTGAACAAATCACGGAAGTAGCTCACATGTTTGCTGGACATTGTCACAGTTGTGCTGCTGGGTGATTACTGTATGGGGTGATAGTGTGCAGTAGTACAGTGCTCAATCTAGGCCCAGGATGTCCAGAAGCCAGAGGAAAAGCGGCGGTGATGTGGAGGTTACTCCTAGGAAGCACAAAGCAATATACATTGTCTATTTGTTTCCAAGACTCACTTTGTCGGACCTATGAATGAATCTGACTTACAAACTTCCTGCAAGGGAACTCCTAAGCTGGGAGTTTACTGTTCTGGGGGTTAAACCCACTGAGTTACATACCTCAGCCCTTTTTAAAAATTTGAGATAAGGTTTTGCTGAATTGCTAAATTGCTCTGTCTGGGTTCAAACTTGCGATCCTCCTGCCTCAGTCTCTCAGAGCGCTGGGATTACAGGTGTGAACCACTACACCAGGCATCCCTTTCTTGAGGACATGCCCTGTGTGGGGGTGGGCGTCCCCTGGAGGTCTTCTGAAAATACTAAAGGGAGGGAGGGATGTGGGGCAAGCCTTTCGGAGTTAAGGTGGGTCTGAACTCTTACTTTTAGCCTTCAGGGACTCTCAGGAGATGAAAGGGAAGCTGGCCTCAGATATTGCAGAAGACCGCCCCTCCCGCCGCAGGGGAGAGACCAGCCTGCGGTAGTGGCCGGAAGTGCTGGGCTCTGGGCAGGCCGGCGGGGAGGGGCTGCCTGCTAGCTCAGTCCCAGATGGACTGGGATATTTATAGCACCTGTGCCTCCGGACCTTTCTGCACCTGGATTTATACGGCCAGTGGCTGTAGCTGTGGGGAATGAGGCAGCACATATCCTTGCAAGGGGGCCTGCTGATTCTTGGCTTGGAATTTCCACTGGAATGAGTTACAAAATCAAAACAAGGGGCGGTCTAGAGCAACACGGAGGCCGAGCAGCTCTTCAGTAGGGGGTTAGGCCCAGCGAGAAGCGGGACTTTCCAGCTCCACGTGGTGCCACCCTGGCGGCGGCCAAGGTCTGGGTTTGGCAAGTGCGGGCGGCAGGGGGCGCAAGCCCGCCCACCAAGTTCCCCGGGGCTGCAGGGAGCCGGGCGAGCACATGGTAGTGGATACTTTTTTCAGATGCAAAACTATAGGGTCCACGTTTGCGCTCCGTGATCGCTGTCTGCACCTTCAATTTTCCCTAATCACTACCTGTCTGGCCGCTCCAGACAGCAGTGACATCATGCAAAAAAACAAATATGTGTCCTTTGGGCCTTTCAGGAGCCCAGTGGTAGAGGCTCAGGGAGCAAAGGGCTTGGAACAGAGGACGACGCCTCCGTCGGCTCTGCAAACGTTTTTCAGCTCGGCGTCAGTCATGGGAGGCCCTGGTGGAGGTGGACACCACCGCATGACTGTGGAGCCCTCCCGCCCTGGCGGGCAGCAGACCGTGGGTGGGGGGTGAAGGTCAGTGGTGATGTCCAGAGAAACAAACCTCTCGTTGTCACCATTTAATCCCTGGGCAGTACAAATGGGGTAGGCATTGTCGCCACATCACTATTTCACAGATGGAGAAACTGAGGCTTGAAGGCCAACTTAAGGGACTTGACTGACCCAAGGCGACGTAGCAAGTGTGCCCTGAAGCTTAAAACCGACTCAACGAACTCTCCGGGGCCTCGTGCGCCAAGCTGGGGGGCGACTGGAAAGGCTGCGGGGGCCGCCCGGTAGCAGGGGTCCACCGGCCAGGAATCCCGAGCATCGCTGCGAGGCCGGGGCAGCTGGTGGCCGCGGCTGCGGACAGCGCCCCCACCCGGCCGAGCTGCGGTCGGCTGGCGCAGGCCGCATACCGCGCGGCGCGGAGGAAATGGCTGGGATTCCTCCCGCGGCGCTGCGCCGCCAGGCGGGGAGGGACCGCGCGGGAGGCCCAGGGCACGGCCGTGGGGAGCTCCCGCCACTCGCTGCAGGCCCTGGAGGCCTCAGGTCCCGGAAAGCCTCCAGAGCGGGCCAGGTGGAGGGGCGCGGGCTCAGCTCTTGCAGAGAGACAACCCCTGCCCCCCGGCTCAGCCCAGCCTCCAGCCCCTGATCGCCCTTCGCTCAGGCCTGTGGGGACGGGGCATGGTGCGCGAGGACAGTGCCCGGACCAGGCCTCTGCGCATGGTAGCCAAGCTCAGACAGTTCTAGGCCCAGTCCTCAGGGCTGGCTGAGCAGGCCTTTCTTTGCTACTGGGGAGGGAAGGCCAGAGAGAGAGGGTGGCTCCCCTGGAGTCTGTGGTGCTAGGCTGTAACGAGGAGGGCTGGGTGGGGTGGAGGTAGGAGATCCGAGGGAGGAAAATGGGGGTCCTAGTGAGCAGTGACAGGGCCTGGCGAGGAGTCCTGGTCAGGCTGTGCTGTGGGGAGGCCTGAGAAGAGAAGAGAAACCTTCTTGGAGGCATCTGAATTTGGGAAAGCTCCCTGCTTCCCTTGGACACAACCAAAAAGCATAATTTGGAAGTGGGGATAGGGGTAGATGGAGGACTCGAAGTGGGGTCCATGTAACCTCTGCTAGGAAGGCGGCCCCAGTACCTGCACACCCTCTCTATGTTTTCTGGATTAATGCAGAAGCATGGCCTGTGAGAAGCTTTACCTGGCCTGGCACCCTAACTCTCACTGTGTGAACGCTGCCCTCACACTCTCCTGCCGGGTTTCTCCTCAGCCTGGAAGGCCCTCCTGACTCTCTTGGTTGGTGAATCTGACTTCTCGCTCAGCCATCTTATTCACTGTGGATTCTTCCCTGACTTCCGTATCCTCTGTGCTATCCGCCTGCTTCCGTGGTGGGCCTCACTGCGCCTGTCACACTGGATTAGGAAAGTGCGCTTAGAAAGCTGTCTCCCAAGTTAGACAGTAGCTCTGCAGGGGCAGGACTGGCTGAGTCATACACTGGCTAAGTGTTGGTTGAATGAATGAACTTGCCGCCTGAACCTGTAGATAACTTGCTATGCAGACCCTGCCCTGCCCTCTCTTGCCACTCAAACAAGGGCCCAGTCCAGTGGGCTGGATGCCATTCTCTTCTTAGAACCACTCCGAACTTCACACCTCGATCCTACTCCCCATTTCCCTTTTCCTTATCCTCGCTCCAGGCTTGGAGCGTGACTTGGTTGATATGCACCTAAATCCCTATCCCACCCTCCCGTATCTCTGCTCCCAATATTTAGCACGTTTCTCAACCCAAGGCTCGGGAATTCTGGTTTCACAGAAGGTGAGGCTGCCCTTCATCCTACATGGGACTGAGCTCCAAGGAAGGAAGTACCTTAGCCCAAGGCTGGCCATGGTGTGTCACCTCAGCGTGCCTTCAAGCTTGAAGCAGCACAGGGACACTCACATCACCTGAGTCCAAGCCACCAGCTTAAATTTCCACCCTTTCCAGAGGCACCCAAGTGGTGGCCAGAGACTTTCCTCCGTCTAAGTCTCCTACAAGTCTGAGGAGGAAACAGAAGATGGGAGTCAGCCTGTCCTAATGCATTTGTCCCACCTCAGACAGATTAGGTGGGTGACAGTGGAACTGGGGCACAGCAAAGCATGCAGTGTCATTTCCGGGGCTGGCTCTAGACCCCCACGCACAAGGCACTGGCCAGGTGGCCTTGGCAGACCCTTCGTACAGAGCTCACACAGTAACAGTGGTTCTGGGAGTTCTGGATGTCAAAACTACATTTTTCACCAGAAAAAGGAACAGATTTTGGCATTTTTGCTGGAGAAACAGGAACTGACCAAGACAGTGAACTCCAGGGATTGCTTCCTCATCCAGTGCTCAGAAGGAGGGCAGCGTCTCTGAGCCCTGCTGTTTTTTCCCTAGGGATCTGTGGGCAGGAGCTCTGGGGTTTAATAGGACAACAGGGGAAAGCAGAGAAGGGGAAGGAGAATGGAGAACATGCAGGGGAGGGGAGGGCAGACAGCAGAGAGATGTTCTGACCCACTGGTCCTTGAGCACTGAGGAAGCCAGGAGTCTGAGGGGGTGGGGTCCGTGTAGTTTTTGTCTTTATGCCACCACAGAAGAGCATCAGCACCGTGTTCCCTTCGGGCTCCCAGTTTGGAAGCTGTGGAGCTGTGGTCCCATAGCCCTGGACGACAACTGTGCGTCCTCACTGCAGACTCAATTCCGTTTCTTCCTGAGCTGCTGCTATGCGGCAAATAGTTTTTGGATCCCGGGTGAAGAAGAAACACATTTTTCCTTTGCAGAGCCTAGAACTGAGTGGAAGGAACTGGTGCTCAAACAATAAAGCTTTACAGTAACAGTAACAAAGTTCAGAGTAGTGGTTTCTCGGAGAGGAGGGTGAGCCACAGCTAAAAGCCCTTAGGAAAAGGTGGGATTTAAAGAGGGCTTTGGATGGCGGATGGTCATTTGGGAAAGAGGACCTTCCCGGGAGAAGGAGCGGCTGTAGCTCAGTGCAGGAGAGAAGTGTGAGCAACTCGTGGGAGCCCATCAGGTGGCAAACATGGGCACAGAGGAGGGCTGGCCACAGAGCTGGAGGCCCCGAGTGCCCACCAAGGGCTGTGGGACCCCCCTAGGGGCACGGAGGAGGCCTTGACCAGCAAAGGCAGGACCCATCCAGTAGCACGTGCTGCGGGCACCTTTGAGAGTGCAGTGAGGTGAAGGGAGCTGGAATGGGGAAGGGGAGCTGCAGCTAACACACCCATGCTGGGACCCAACAGACCGCGTCTGGGTTTTGGACTCTCCGTTCCTTGCAGGGTGCGGCTGACCTGAGACGGGACCTCTTGATTGTGTCTTCGTCGGCCCTAGTTGTGATGTACATGGAGGCTGCCGCTCTCAGGTAGAAAAAAGCTAGTGGCAGGTGGAGGCCTCTTCCTTCTGGACAGACTGATGAAAGGTGGGGTGGGGACGGGCAGGGGGAGATGTACAGGTGTAGGCCCAGAAAGGGGTGAGACTCTGGAAACCCAGCGGGAGGGAACACGGCAGAGAGAAACACTTCTAAGGCAACTGGGCTGGAGGGTGGGTTGGGGTCACGGCGAAGGTGCCCCAGGGTTTAGAGGTCTTCTGGGCCGGCAGGACTTTCCTGTGCTCCTTGGACCACACGGCTCAGTCCTGAACAGAGCAGCCCTTCTCACCTAGGGGGGGAAGGAGCTCCCTCAGCGATAGACGGCAGGGTTGCAGTAGCTGCTGTTGTAAAATAAACTTGAATTCTTTTCCTGGCTCATAGGCTCTCAGCAGGACAGAGGTGGCATCTCCCCCAGGTCCCTTAGTACTCACTAGTCACTAAGTAAGTCACCTAAAGGAAAGGATCAGGGTCAGAGGCCGCACGATGAAGAGGAGAACCTTTAAAGGCTGAGTTTATTGTTTCAGTTACCCCCACCCACATCTGACTGTGACTGGGCAATGCGCTTCCCGTGGGGGTCTCTGCTTATGGCCCAGCTCCTCTGTCTGCTCTCTTCCCCTGGCTGGCTTTCCTTTCTCCGTGGGGCACGTGTTAGCATGTATCGATTCACTCCATCCGTATTTATCATCTGCAGTGTGTTAGGTATCGTACCAGGCAGCGAACACAATGGCAAACAATGCTTATGACTGAAGTAGGTGAACATCCCTGTTCCCTACAAGGGCCATGCAATCCCGAGTGTGCTGCTGGCCTGGAAGAAGGTGGGACTTGTCTCGCTAGTTATGGGTTTGTGGTGCCATCTGCTGGTCACACATAAGTACACACGTGCAGACTGGTGTGAATGAACACACGGAGAGGCCAATCATGAAAACATAAAGGGAGACATAGCCGCATACACACAGTGAACCAAAAACATGTTCACACATGGGCACGCGTATCTGAAATGCAGACACACAGACACAGGCACATGTAGAAACTCAGGATCTAGCAAAGTACTCACCTTCAGTAGGAGTCCAACAAGTATTTTCTAGTCTGCAAAACAAAACCAATTCTTTAGATCAGCTTTTTTCCCAGGTTCAGTTCTCACCTTTCTTCCTAGCTACTGAGCCACGAATGCTCCAGCCAGTGCCCCTCCCCTTGTTTTATTGTGTCTTTAAGAACAAATTTAAATATCAACTTCAGGAAGCTAACCTTGTCTCTCTGGCTAAGGTAATACTTCCTCTGGTGAGCTTTCTTAACTTCCTGATACTTACCATCTGCCTATTTCCTCCTAGCTGTTTGGGAGCTCCTGTCTTCTCCTTTTCTACTCTGTAAATTTTTTGAGGGCAGGACTGGTGCCTGACTCACACTGCCACATCACCTTGCATGAAGGAAAGGCTTGGGAGGTATTCGCTGAATGAATGCATGAAGGTCACAGTCGTGGACCTGGAGAAGAAGGAAGCCAATACACTGAGACACACATTTACTTATGTACGTTACTCTTTCCTGCAAAGACGATCCGTGGTCACACACTGGCGCGGAAACACATCTCTATCCCTGCGGCCGTTAGAAGACATGTCCCTTACATTAAACTTATTTCTTCTTTCATGACTTCATTTCAGTTCTTCTGCTCACTGAATGCAGCAGTAGCCTCTTAGCTGTTCTCTATTTCAGTTCTTCCCTTTTCACTGTTTCCATTGACCTCAGGCTGCATCTTTTTGAGGACGCTGTTTACTAGCTCAAGAACTCTAGCAATTCTTGCTGCCTTGAATGATAAACTCTGGAAAAAGCCAAGTCTTTTCTTTTTTTACTTCTTTCTTTAGAGAAGGAGTAGTAGCCAGTAAAAAAAAATAACGGAGGTGATCTGTGCCAATGTTTATCACTGCCCGTTAAAAGATCCAACTGTGGTTGGTGTACTGGTACATCTTCCTTACTTCCTGCAATGTGATTGTAGGAGCTGCAGCAACCACTTTTCAGTCATGAGGGAAAGACCATGATATTGCTTCTGACATTACTGAGCATCTGAACAAGTGATACTACTTATAGATTCTTTATTTACATGAGAAAATAAACCTCTTTGCTTAAACCACTGCAAGTTTTGTTTTCTGATATAGTCCACCTGGATGTAACCCTAATTTAGGATTTTAAGTGCTTTTCTAGGACTACTCACAGGATAAAGTCTGATTTCCTTAACCTGACGTTTATGAATCCTCATGGTCTGACTGTACTCAACTCATCTTCCTGGATCCCTCATGGCCATACTCTAATCCAGGCCTCCACCGTCTTTTGCCCAGACTACCAGGAACTTTTAACTCATCTCCTATTCTCACCATTCTGCTCTTTCAACCCATTCTGGTCATAGCAGCCAGAGGTCCTTTTAAAATATATCAAATCAGTGTCTTTTTAATTCTTATATCCTTTTAGTGACTTTTTATTACCCTTTAACTCAAATCTAAACTTCTTAATAAAACCAAAACTTTACAAGGATTTTAGGGTCAATGAGCTAGTCCTTAACCTTGGTTGTAGATTAGAATCACTTAGAAATACTAAAACATTATCCGTGGTTGAACCTTGCCTTTTTCATGTGTGTGTGTGTGGGGGGGGCTGGGGATCTGTTTTAGTCACTTTCTCCAATGCTGGGACACCCAGCATTTAAGAGAGGTTTATTTGGCCCGCGTTTTTGTCCATAGTTGGCTGGCTTCAGGCATGGTGGAAAGGCTGGGTGGAGGAGCACTGTTCACACAGGGACAATCAGGAAGCAGAGAAAGAAAGGAGGAGCTCGGAAAGGAGCTCTGTCCTTCCACAGCGCACCTAGGGACCATCATTTCCAGCCAGACCCCACCTCTTAACAGCAAACCAGCTATAAACCCAATCACCTTCCTAAACCCCCTCCTAACAATGTATAAGGTTCTTGGGGACATGTAGATATAAAACATAACAGGATTGGACCCAGGGGTACCATGAGCCACACCCCCATCCTTTGATTGATTTATTTAGAGAAGGGTCTCGCCAAGTTGCCCACGCAGTTCTCAAGATTGCAGTCTTGTCTTCATCTCCATTCTTTTTATTTTTTTTATCGGTACCAGGGATCGAACTCATGACCGTGCACTTACCAGGCAGGCGCTTATGCCACTGAGCTAAATCCCTAGCCCCTACATCTCCATTCTTAAGCATTGTGATTCAGTTAGTCGGGGATGGGCTTGGGGCCACTGACATTTTAAACCAAGTGCTACAGTAGATTCTGAAAGACAGAGTTGAGAAGCTGATTTGCACCTGCCTGTGCCTTAAATTGTCTTTCAGTCCTTCAAGTGTGCCAGGCTCTTTGATGTGTTGTGACCTTTGAGACACTGTTCCCTCTGCTGGGAAGGCGCTTTCCTTTTCTTGTCCTAGATGTCTCTGTTTTTGCTCCTTCAGGCTCAATTTAAATGTCTCCTGTTCACAGACGCTTCCTTCCCCTAACCGTTCATTCTAAAACGATCCCTCTTGTCATTCTCTAATTTATTTCTCTCAATACTGTTACCATTTTAAAATTATATGTTTGCTTGTCTTTTAAAATCTTTGACTCTCATGTTAGATGGTAGAGTGAACAAGGGACAGTTTATATACATTTGTGTGTGTGTGTGAGAGAGAGAAGGTGAGAGCTCTTATAATCAGAGAGTAGCACATAATAGGTATGGGAAGAATTGTGAAAAATCTGAGATTTTATACTACTTGTAAATTAAAAGGTTAGCATGTTACTACTTTGTGGATGTTGGCAAAAGACAAAAAACTCCTAAGTCAGGGACAGATTTTATTACAGCAATAGAGCTGGCCAGTGTGAAAGTATTTGCACTGGATCCTTAATTTCCAGCTCCCACAGGTGATGTGAAGAAGTCCAAGTGACTGAACACATAGCGGGCTGCAGGACAGAGGGGAATTCTGAGCTTAGGCAGTGAGAATTACTCTGAACAAGCAGTCAGCTCATTTAACCTTTGTCCTGGAGGGAGACATTATCTTTACAACACTGGACAGTACACAAGCCTGCCCTTTGGTCCACAGAGAGACACTATCTCTATTTTTCACGGCTGTTCATTCTATAAACAGCCTTGAAAGGATAACGCTGAACAACGCGGTACCTTCCTCTGTGAGACGTGGGGACGGAGAGGAGAGCTGCGTGGTGAGGCTTTTGCTCCCCTGGGCTTTCTGCCTGGAGGGACTTCACATATTAAGCACAGGAAGGGGAAACCAAACAGACCCAGAGTCCTCGCTGAGAGTCTGGGTGCAGCTGGAGTTTGTAGACAGAGAGAAGGAAACTATGTGGAGAAAGAGCGCCAGCAATTTGCATGGGGTTCTTTGAATTCTGGCCAAATAGTAAGCTGTGCTTGTGTGGGGTAAGACTCTACTAAGCCAGCAAGGAACAGCTGCTGGAAAAATAACTACCAGGAAGCTGGGAGCAGAATGACTTCGAGAGCACACATCAGTGCGCCATGTCCAAGTTCCAAGCTGCCAGAATGGGAAGTGGAGAGACAGTGCTGTACGCAGAGAGCATTCATTAGAAATCGTAGTAGTAGCATGTCCCAGTCGGTTCAGGCCTCTATAATAAAATACTACACGGGCTGGGTGGCTTACAAGCAATAGAAATCTATTTACTGGGCCTATTCACGAGGGCTCCAACCCTGGATCCTCATTATGTCCCAAGTCCCCATCTTCTAATACAGTCACATTGGGAGTTAGGATTTCTTTTTTTTTTCTTTTTGCAGTGCCACGATTGAGGCCAGATCCTCACTCATGCTAGGCAGGGACTCTACAAATGAAGTCCAGCTTGGGAGTTAGGATTTCAACGCATGGATTTCTATGGGACAGACATTCAGTACACAGCATGGGGCAAAACTGGCTTTAGAGAACAGATACTCTAGACCGGAGTTTCTCAATCTTGGAACTGTTGATATTTGTGTGTGTAATTAATTCTTTGTTGCAGAGGGCTGTCCTGGGCCCTATAGGATGTTTAGCAGCATCCCTGGCCTCTGCTCACCACATACAAGTAGCACCCTCCTGATTGTGACAACCAAAAGTGTCTCCACACATTGCCAATGTCCCCAGGGAGGAAGGGGGCAGTTTCCCTTCAGATTTAGAAGCACTGCTCCAGACCCACCCTAACAGAGTGTGGAGGCAGCATGAAAAGCTTTTAGTGTCTTCATAAACAACTCACCTACCGATGCCTGTCTCAACACTCTTCAAAAAAGACGACAAAACGCAGATGTTCACCAATGAGATACTGGCAATGTCCAGTTGTACCCAGTCAACAATTACTCAGCAAGCTAAGATGTAAGACAGCATAACATGTGCCAGGAAAGTATCAGTTATAAGACCTTGTCTCTAAAGATCTACTCTTGAATTAGGACGCAAGGACTTTCAAGAAATTACGTATGAAGATGCTTAGAGGCTGAAGGGAAACTGTATACATGATGATAGACTCTAAAGATGGCCCAAGAAATTATATTTTTCTTGAACTAAAGAACACAATAGATAAATTGAAAAATTAATGGAATCAGATAAATTGAAAAATTAATGGAACAGCACATTGATTAGAAATTACAGAAGAAATTATCTATGAATAGACATAGATAGCCAAAGAAACTTCCTTGACTGAAATCCCAAAACTCAGTGACCAGTGAGATAATCCCGGCAGTCTAACAAACACATAATTCAAGTTCCAGGAAGAAATAAGAGAGTAAATGTAATAGAAGCACATTGGAAAAAAATAAAATCTAAAAAAGTGCAAATTTGATGGAAGCAATAAACTCAAATATCCAAGAAATCCCAATCTGTGTATCATCCCATGACATGTTAGATGAAATTGCTAAAATCTAATAATGGGGACAGAAAAGAGGTATTAGTTATGTCATTAAGAGATCATGATGAGGGCCAGGGATATAGCTCAGCAGCAATGCCTGCCTGGCACGTGTAAGGTCCTGAGTTCCAAAAACAAACAAACAAACACAAAAACAAAAAGAGATCATGATATTGACATGCATTTGGTGCAATAATAGGTGTCTACTACACCCTGTTAAGTGAAACAGTGGGTTATAAAATAGAATATGTGTCATTGATAATCCCCCCCCCCCGCCAAGTGCGCTAATATAGAGAGACATTGAGAAATTATCTATAATTGTAGTCACTTAACTGTTTTAATCTACCTGTTGGGCTGAGATGCTGAGCACAGTTTTCTTGTTGTTTAAGTATTTTTTGACATGCTATTTTGAGGCGTTTCTAAGCAGAGGAAATTAATAATTGTTCTAAGTCTGTGAGGTGGGGACAAGTAAATTAGCTTGATTGAAGTAATCATGTCACAACATATGTGTATCTCAAAACATGAGATACCTTGTATGATTTTTTCATTTATACTTAATTTAAAAAGAAAAAAACATTGCTCAAATCTTATGATAAGGAGAAATACTATATAAACAAGTGGAATAAAATACCACATTGCATACAGAAAACAAAGATAGGAATGAATGTTAACTTCTCATCAAGAACAATGAACGCCAGAAAACAGCAGACTGGTATTGTTAAAGTGGCACAGGAGAAAAAAAAAATGTGGACTTAGGATTCTATATCCAGCAAAAAGTATCCTTCAGAGTGTGGGAGGCTGGGGTATAGCTCAGGGGTGAAACATTTACACAACAGGTGCGAGGCCCTGGATTTGATCCTCAGAACAGGAAAACAAAAAAGTTATTTTCAGAAAAATACAAGCTGAGAGACTAGTATAATGAACTCCATGAAATGCCAGAGGACAGCCTTCAAATTCAAGGAAAGGGATAGAACTGGGGGCTTTGATGAACATGCAGAAATGACTTAACAAACCTGACTAAAAAAGAAATTTAAAAGAAAGTTTTTTTTGTTTTTGTTTTTGTTTTTTTTTTTGGTACTGGGAATCAAACTCAGGATCTTGTGTTTGCCAGGCAGGCATTGTTCCACTTAACTAAATCCCTGGCCGTTAAAAAAGAGATTTAAAAAAATCAGAATCAATGTACAGTTACTGAGAAATTTTATCTACAACTTAAAACCTCCTTACAAAGAAACCTCCTATCTTTCCAGGCAAAATTCATCAATTTATTTATTTATTTATTTATTTATTTATTCATTGGAGACAAGAGTCTCACTCTGTAATTCAGGCTGGTCTGAAACTCACTAAGTAGCCCAGGCGAACCTCAAACTCATGGCTATCCTCCTGTCTCAGCCTACAGAGTTCTGGGAATTCAGGCATGTGCCACCACACCCAGCCCCGTCAAGTGTTTAAAGAAGAAATGAAAGGAAAATGTCACAAACCTTTCCAGGAAATTGAGGAGGAAGCTCTTCCTAATTTAACAAGGTGAAAGCGGGCTTGGCAGATGTCTTAGCTGCTCTTTGGTCTTCATAAGCCTTATGACTATAAGCAGTCTCCTTAGTTTGCAGCCCAGACACAAACTGAACAAGGCCAGATTGGTGCCCTGGGCCACACTTTGCCAGATCAAGGGCTAAAGCATTAGTGAGCCATGAGTAGATCGATTTTGCTAAGGATTCTTTTGAAGTGGTAGAGAAGACGGCTGTAACTTATACTAAACAACAAAAATCTAATAGCTATTCTGCTGTGGGTTAGATCTCAAATGTTCCCCGCAAACTTCACTTGTTTGAAAGATGGGAGTTTGGAAGGTGACTGGAGCAATCGAGCTTTGACTTCAGAGGATGAACCTGTGGCTGAGATCATAATTTGACAGCATTATCGGGAGACTATGGAAACAGGAAGCAAGGCCAAGCTGAAGGAGATGGATCATGGACGCTACCCGTCCTTGGTTCCCTCCTCTTGGGCCCTTTCCTGCTCTCTCTGCTTTTTAGCTGCCACAAGATGAACAGCTGTATTCCACCACACCCTTCTTCCACGATGTGCTGCCTGGCCGTAGGCTCAGCAATGGAGCCAGTGGACTATAGACTGGAGTCTCTGAAACCGTGAACCAAAATAAATCATTCCTCCATTGAGGTGTTTTTGTCAGATGTTTTACCATAGTAATGAAGAGCTGACTAACATACATTCCTGTCAGTCATTAAACTTCCAGGGAATAACAGGCATCTTTTTCGTTAATTTTTAGTTTATTTCACTTCATCACAAAATATATTTTGCATAATTTCAATTCTTTCAGGATTGTTTAGACTTGTTTTATGCCTCTAAATATGGTCTACGTTAGTGACTATTTCATGTGAACACCTTGGATGGAGTATTTACAAATTCGGTCAAGTTCATTGATAGTGATTTTAGATCTTTTATGTCCTTAACTGATTTTCTGTCTACTTGTTTCATAACCTAATTATAGCTCTCAGTGATTATTTGTCAATTTCTCCTTTCATTTCTACTAGTTTTGGCCTCATGCATATGGAAGCTCTTTAGGTACTACAGATTTAGGGTTGTTGTATCTTCTTGGTGAATCGACCCCTTTCTCAGCAAGTAACATCCTTTTTCATCTTTGCTAATATTTGCTGTACTGAAGTCTACTGTGCTTGATATTGATGCAGTCAGTAGAGTTGTTTTGATTAGTGTTCAGGTGGTATAACTTTTCCCTTATTTTATTATATTCTACTTTCTATCTTTTTGTACTGGAAATAGAAATAGGGCCTCACATATGCTAGGCAAGCACTCTATACCCCAGACCATCATCTTATACATCGTACCTATGTTTACATTTACATTTACAGTCATGTTCTTGCACACAGAATCATCGGGTCTTGCGATTGTATCCCTGGTGACAACCGTGAATGGCTGCTGACTCTTCTTGTTTGTGCTATTCCTGGAAACTCTCCCACCATCCCACACTCAGCTTCTGTCAGCTCATTCACAATTTTGGTTGACTTCTTCCCACTCGCGTGGTGCTCGATGTTTCACCCTCTGCTCGGCTGCCTGAGCCAGGGCTTGCAAACCTGCCCCTCCCTGGAGGTGCCTGCCTCTCCTCCGCCCTCTGGTATCCTGCGAGCTGCGGCCCTGGAGTTCTGAGAAGTTCAAGCAAAGTCAGGAAGTTTGTAGCTTATTGATTTTCACCCTGTTGTGAACACTCCTCTCCGTGCCTCTGGCCTGCCCCTCTCCTTTCCCCCGTGCTCCTGCCAGCAGCAGTGCTCCTCCACCTTCCCTCTGCAGCTCAGTTTCCCCTCCTCCATGGTCCTGAAACCTGGGCACTGACCCCCAGTGTGTGCAGCACCTCCGCATTAGACAAAAGCCTGTCTCCCCACACAGTGCCCTGTTGTTTGCTACTTGGGCATCCGCTGTTATCCTTAGTAGTCTGACTCCCACCACCCCCAGCCCATACCTCCAGCCACTCAGCTCTCAAAGTATCTTCAACCACAGGCTGCCAGGAGCATTGCTGAGGTGCGCAGCTCCCCGCTCTCCTCACACCATGGATGACAGTGTTCCAGGAAGGGGTCCGGAGTGTCTTTGCTCATGGCGTTCCAGCCAAGGTTGCTCTTGCCTGCTGCATTAGAGCTTGAAACGCTTTCCTTGTCAACTGTCCTTGTTTTGTTTCCTTGCAAGTCACACAAAACATTCCCTTATGTTTCTAGTTGTTTTTATTAGAGAACACGCCGTGGATGTGTGTGTGCACGGAAGAGTCATTTCATTAGTCTATCACTCCCCCGCCTTCTTTTCAGTGCTGGGATTAAACCAGTGCCTCACACACGCTAGGCAAGTACTCTACCACTGAGCCACACTGATCCCAATTGTTTTTCTGTGCCTTATCATATTGTATTAATAATTTTATTTAAACTGGGAAGAGTGGCATATGCCTATAATCTCAGCTATTCATGTGTTGAAGCAGCAGGATCCCAGGTTCAAAGCCAGCCTGGGCAACTAAGTGAGACCCCATTTGAAAATAAAATGCAAAAAGGCCTTTAACTGTAGCTTAGTGGAAGGGTGCTTGCCTAGGTCCAGTTTCCAGTTAGCCTTGAGGAGAGAACAAGAGAAACTAATTTAAGATGGTACAGCCTATCTATTCATACTAAGCGCCCCTTGGGAAAGCTGACTCTATCTGCTAGCAGTAAAAATTGTGAGTACAAGTGTGGAATATGATGGCCTTTCTGGGAAGAGCCATGAAGAAAAAACTGGGACTAATGGTCAGTTCCTAAATGGAGGGCAGAGTGGGGCAGATTGTGGGTGGCCTCTCCAGTGTTAGCTGCAGCTGCTGGGAGAGCCCACTCCGAGGCAGGGCAGGATCGGAGTACTGGGCATTAGGTCAGGCCTGCTTCAAAAGAACACTTTTATGGTGGCCTTGTAGTACTCTGTGTCCTTTAACTTTGCCCTTGAGCAATGCTGTTTAAATTATCGCACAGAAGAGACTCTAGTGAGCTTAGGATAATCAGGCTTCCTCTGGAAAGTTAATGAAGAGCATCATAAAAGCCGAGGATGTCTTTTCCCACAGCGAGGACTGCAGCACTGTAGTAGTGCCAATTTGGGCTGTGCCAGTTGCCAACAGAGAGCGATGTGGTGGGAGAGAAAATCTGTAATTACTCGTGAGCAGCCCAGGATGCTGGTGGTCCGCTGGAGGAACAGTACTCTGACAGGGGACAGTCAGGGATTTTCTGTTGTCCTTAGACAGCCTCAGACTGGCTGCCTAGAATGTGCTGTCTGGGGGGGTGACGTGACTGCCATGCATCTAGGTTGACTATGATCTCATGAGATGGCTTTGGGGGTACTGTCACTGCACCCCATTTAAGTGCTGCAGTGAAAACAAAAGAGTACAGAGAAATATAAAGACACACATAAGAAATAAGACACACATACCAAATGCATAAAGATAATATGAACTCGGAGAGCAGCTGTGTTCCTGTGAACTGATCCTTTCAGTGCTCTGTCCTCTCAAATCTAAGCACACTGCTCCACGAGGTGGCAGGGAGGTGTCACATCCCTGCAGGTGACAGTGGAGGACACAGGACGAGGAGTTCCAGGGTAAGAGCTCCGTGGTGACAGATGCTCCACGAGAATGTACATTGCCCCAAGCAGTGGTTCTCACCAAGCTGATTTGTTGCTGACTTTCTTGCAGCTAGAGGAATACCTGGAATACAGAAAGAGTGCAGCCAAGATCTGTTGGACCCATGGAACTGGAGATGCTTTAGAGCAGTTAACTCATCTTAGACTGCAGGCAGGACTCCATTTTCTGTTTTGTAGGCTGGGTTTAAATATTTGGCTTTAGGGCCATGGGTATAGCTCAGCACACAGCGCCTGCCTGTCAAGTTCGAAGTTGTGAGTTCGATCTCTGGTACCAAAGAAAAAAAGATGACTCTAAAAGTCTAAGCCCAGGTGCGGTGTGAACTAAGGGATGTGTGGATGTGAGGGAAGAAGAGAGGGGAGGAAGAGGACCCAGAGGACGACTGTCAAGGGGGGTGCTCTTCTGCCAATGACAAGATATGATAAAGGAACAATTCCGACCTTCCCATGTCCCCTCAGTGCCCACCACCCAGAGCTGGTACCTGGGCTGCACACGACACCCTTGAGTCTTGATTAACGCGCCCAGCCTATCTCTGCACTGGTTTTGGTTAAGACCTCAAGTAAGCCCTCCCTCACACCGCCATCAGTTTCTTGTATGAGAACTTTCACCCCCATCCCTTGCAAGTCAATTTTGTACAAGAACAAATGAGTTCAAAGTCAGGCAGTAGAGAGCTGAGCCCAGGTGGAGGCGGCAGGGTGAGTGAGACTGCCCGCGAAGAGCAAGGAGGCCAGCGTCGGATGGAAGGATGGACAAAGGGACAGCTTCGCACAGACTCCATCCCCCAGCTTTTATTGCTCCATTCCTGAGGCAGTGGAAAAGCCGGGGCTGAGCTTCTTGTGGCTGGGAATGGGGCGCATGCTGAGGGGGGCGGATGGTTGTCTCTAGTGCTTTAGACAGAGGAGGCTAAGAAGCAGCAGGTTGGGCGCCTTCTTTGAATGTAGTTCTTACAGTTGACCACCAGATGGCAATACCGCCATCCACACAGACTCGAGCTCAGGCTGCAGTTGGCTTATCCTGAGGAGGTGGAACTGCCCTGCAGGTTTGGGGTCTGGACTGGGGAGGAGGACCCTGACTGTCACGGAACTAATCCAGTTATAGATCCCATTTGCGCTTATTTGTTCAGTCAACGGCCACTGCGCGCTTCCTTAGCATGTGTCTAGCCCTGGTCTGGGTGTTTTGGTGGTCCAGGCGCCGCCCTGAGCCACACCAGGCACCCTGCACCCCATCTTAGTAAGACCAACAAACATTAAACAAAGAGTTACAGAGCCACGCACTCGTTTCTCTCGCGGTAAGTGTTATAGGTGGGCAGGGAAAGGCGCTATGCGACCTTATTAATAGGAAGAACTTGATCTCAGCAAACAACGCTTTGTCAAGGAAGCATTATGGAGCCTAACACTTCCTACCTCATTCACATACGATCCCCTGTCCCATAATATTCCTGTCTTATAGCTAATGGACTCCCGCAAACATCCCTTAATACCTCCGAAATACAATTCCATCACTGACCCGCTGCAGATCTTAATTACCCTATTCTGCTTCCCATGACAACTAACAAATCCTTTACAGTCCTTCCCCATCTCTTCCACAATCTTGTCTTACCCCACTGGATTCTTTCATCAGATTCTCCAAGCGCTCCGCTCTTGCTGGTCTTTGCCTTTGCTTCCACTACACCCAACGGCTAATCTCTCCTTGAAAATATTTGGCAAAACAATGAGCAGGTCACTGAGTCCCCACGTCACACGGTCCATCGCAGTCCTGTCATGGCTCCCATCCCAGAGGCAGGGTCTTGGCTCTCAGACTGGAAAGGAGTGGGGCTCCTCTGCCTTCTTTTCTTTTGGAAACAGTCAAAATGGAAGTGGCTCAGGTCTGACCCTATCCAGACTCATCAGCTCCCACGGTTTCTTAGAAGGTTGGCAGGGCTCAGCACAGGCCCCTGCCCTGAGGTCTGACCGCATCCATGTCACAGCCGTCTTGGGATTAGTAGCCACTCCTTTACCTCCACCCCAGAATGTTCCAGGCTCCTAGTGACAGTCCTGCTACCTGGCCCTTTATTCAGTGGTTCTTCCTCTTCCCTCTGAAACATCAGAGAACTCAGAAGAGACTATTCCAGGGTTGGCAGAGACAGAGCAGGGGAATCAGCCTGCTTTGATCCTTCCTTTCCCTCTCCTCTCCCAACCCCCTCCTGTTTATCTAGTTCTGCTTTCGGGACTGCACGTCCACAGCTGCCTTACTTAGCAAGGAGGAGCTCAAAGGAATTACAAGACCCAGCGTGACTTCTCCACGCAACAAGTAAGGAAACCAAGGCCCAGAGAGTGCAAGTTGTGTGCCCATGTCCCACAGCAGGTCAGGGCAGAGCCTGATGTCCCTACATACTCCATGAAGTGTTCCTGCAGAGGGTACCCCTTACACAGTCTTTTTGTTCACATTAGCTGAGAAATGCTACTTCCATTAGGAAGGCACGTCCAATGCAAACCACTCCAGAGATTGCATTTCAAAGATTGATAGACATGGCTTTTGCATTATCTGCTGTTTCAGATTAGCTATGCTGTGGCTTCATTCTTTAGGGCTGATATTGGGGGTGAGAGGGGTGGGGAGTGGAGGTGGGGAGCCAGTTTTGAGTCCCTTTCACAGGCCCCAGGCTCTAGCCTGTGAGGCTGGGTCTGAGGAGGACAGGGTGATCCATCCTATATTTTCAGTTCGTCAGGAGATTTCACTGTTTAAACAAACATTTCAACGAAGCCATCCAGCTGGACAGTGATTTATGGCTCAGGCTACAGTTTTTCCCCAACAAAGATAAACAATCATGCAACTGTTGGGACTGGAACTCCTGGTTCTAATAATTTGGAGTTGGCTGGACCACGCCAGCCATCGCCTGGTCTGGGGTTTGGTTAGGATCTGTTCACACTGGTCCTGCGGCTAAGCCACAAACCTTGGGGGACCATGTTGTGTTTGGAAGCCGGAACCATTGCCTCCAGGGCAGGGGAGAGTGGCAGGAAGGAGAAAAATAGCTCGGGGTTTGGGCTTCAGGCCCTTCCCCCACTTCCAAGAGGGCAGCAGTGGTCTACATTCCAGCAGGTAGCTATTTGGTGTTTGGGATCAACAGTTTCCATTCTTCCTTCTTTGGGAGCAGTATGTTAGCTTCCTTCTGTGGTGCTATACCAGGTTGTACCATGCTTGTACAATTCTCTCAACCCTTGACTCCAAGCATGGATATGAGCTCAGCCTGACCAATCAGAGCAGTGCACTCTAATGGTCATTGCAACTGATAGAGGGGGTGGGGCCATATAACCCAATGAAAAACAACCAAAGTAACCAAAAGTTTGCTGAGGTGGCAGGAAAAAGGCCGGTGCTCTTTCCATCTAGATTTGGACTGAGGTTGGCTTGGGAGCAGCACTGGCCGCTAGGGCCACTGCCACCATTTTGCTTCCAAGGTAGAAGTCTGACAATGGAATGAAAACACAGGAAAGGAGGTAGAGGCTGGAGAGAGACCAGCTCCTGGTAAAAGTGCTGGTGCTCCTGACTTCGTCCAGGTCTTTTGCAGTGTGCAAAAGTCACCAGCACCCACCAGCTGACACAGTCACCAGCACCCACCAGCTGACGCAGTAAGGAAGGACTGGCTAGAACAGGCATCTCCCCCAGTTTCCAACCGGCATCCAGGGTCTAGGTCTTAGCAAGACAACAGCGACTTCCTCTTCGACAATGGTGTTGTCCAGGCGGATTCCTGCACTGAGAAGCTTATTTTCAGTTCAGCAGGTAAGGGGGAGTTACCGAACTCACTGGAGCACGAATGGGTCCTCCCTGGAGTTACTTTTCAGAGACTTCAGATAGAAGCGGGGAGAGGTTGAATGCAGTCTTAGGAGATAACATTGGCCTATTCACGGGGCAGGGAGAACCCCAGCTTCTATTTCTTTATATTTCAAGAAGAGAGGTTTCTGAAACACAGCTTTAAGTCCAAAAGTCATGAAAGGAAAGTGTGAGGTCCTGAGTTCCATTCCCAGTATTCTGTCCTCCCCCTCAAAACCACAAAAGTCATAAAAGGTTGATGTATCTAACTGTATAAAAAAATTCCTGCATGACAAAAAATGCCTTAAATAAAGTAAAAAGATAAGGACAAGGTGGAAAAACATTTACTACCCAAATGACAGCAGGTTGGTTGGTTTCTTAAATATATAAAAAGCTTACAGCGCTGAAAGAAAAATAAGAACAGCCAATGGCAAAATACGCCAAAGGTATGAGTAGAAATTTTATAGGACAAATAATATAAACGTTATTAAACATACAAAAAGATAATAGTGCCAACACTGACACAGAGTCTATTTATTTATTTATGTATTTATTTATTTATTTATTTATTTATTTATTTATGGTCCTGGGAATTGAACCCAGGGAGTTCTGAGCTATGTCCACAGCCCTCATTTTTATTTTAAAAATTTAAGACAGGCTCTTGCTAAGTTGCCGGGACTGGTCTTGAACTTGCAGTCCCCCCGCCTCAGTCTCTCATGGTGCTTGGATTACAGGTGTGTGCCACACGCCTGGTTTATAGGGCTTATCTTTAGCTACACATTAATTTTTACCAGAACTGCATGATGAAGGTTGCTATTATTATAATGCCATTTTACTGATGAGAAACTAAAGACAAACAACCAATAGAACAAAGCCACCAAAAAACAGACAAGTTAAGCAAATTGCTGAAAGACACTGAACTAATAAGCCGTTGTTTAGGGGTTTGGACAATTAGGCAATTAGGGACCAATTTGCCCTTTTGAGGTCTTGTGGGGTTGAGGATATAGCTCAGTGGTAGAGTGTCTGCCTAGCACTCACAAAGCCCTGGGTTCTACCCTCAGCTCTAGGGAAAAAATATCATGTTCACCAAGCACTTCTTGTTCAATCTTACCTATTTTAAAAGAAATTAGAATTAAAGCTACACCCAAATGTCATTCTTTAGATGTTTAGTTAGATTTTTTTAGATGTTTGTTAGATTGACAAAGATTAAAATGTTTGTTGAATGATGGGTAAAACTGAGGAGGAAAACAACACTAATGGTATTGGTGGAAGTGTGAATTGGGATAAGTATTCTGGAGGGCAGTTTAATTCATCAAAATTTTAAATGCACGTGTGCTTTGAACTAGAAACCTCATTTCTAGCATTTTTTCTGATAATACAAAATATGTAGAGTTTTTTTTTGTAGTGTGTTTGTAAAAGTCCAGAAGTAAACTGAAGTGTCCATCACCATGGACCTGGGTGTGCGAGTTATAGACGAGATAGTTGGCAAGAAGATGAAGGAAAATCTCCAAGAGGCATTGTTAAGTAAAAAGAGTAAAGGAGAGAATAAGGCAGAGAGTGTGTCCCACCCAAATGTTTCTCTGTGAATGTTGGCACAGGGCTGTGACCTGGGAAGGCAGTTGGGTGCCTACGTCAGGGATGAGAGGGACTGAGAATTTTTTTTTTTAGACTGTATATGCTTTCTTTCTTATTTTTGCTTTACTATTATTATTTTTTTCTTTTTTTGGTACTGGGGATTGAACTCACGACCTTGCTCTTGCCAGGGAGATGCTTGTGCCACTGAGCTATATCCCCAGCACTATTATTATTATTATTATTATTATTATTGAGACGGATCTTGCTATGTAGTTTAGACTGCTCTTGAGCTCATTCTACAGCCTAGGCTAGCCTTGGACTCATGACAGTCTTCTTGCCTTAGCCTCCCATGTGCTGAGACACGGATTACATGGATGTATCCTCATGCCTAGCTAGTGTCATCTTTTAAAAATAAACTACAGTTAAATATAGTATAGTGCTATCTGGAGCCACCCCATAGAGAAATATGTGATTGTCATTATTCTTCTAAGCACCAACTTGTCAGCTCATCTGGTCTCATGGGAAAAAGAAGGGACCTGTGTCGTAGGGTTCCTCCCAGAAGGGGTGGGGAGCTGGGGCCTGGGGCTTCAGTGAGCTCTACCAAGGAAGAAGATGCTTGCCAGATGGTTATTATCTTCAGACAGAAAATAGCATAGTTTGGACCTAGAATGTCCCCCCAAAGGCTCATGAGCTCATAGGCAGGGCTTTGGAAAGTGGGTGGATGAGGGGGCACTAAGGCTGACTCGCTGCTAGCAGGGAGGGTCTGGTCAGAAGAGGCGAGTCACAGGGGTGTGACCCGGAAGGTCCATCTCCCTCCCCAGCTCTTCCCTTCGCCCACTGCTTCCTGGATGTCGTGACCTTCCTGTCTTTCCTTTCCCAGAGCCCTCTACGGTGTCCCTCCTGCCTTAGAGCCAGCCGACTATGGACTGAAGCTCTAAAAACCATGCACCAAAATAAACCTCTGCTTTACTTTGTGCGCATTATGTTTTGGTAATGAGAAAAGCAATGAAGACAGTAACATTCTGCCTCATTTCTTTCTGCGACATTAAGCTTTATGGACAACTTGATTGGCTTGGGAGCTACCTATGGGATTAGTAAAGCACACATGTGAGCGTGTCTGGGTGGTTCAAAGAGGTGTGACCTTGTGGTCTGTGTCTGACCCCTGGTGCCTTGCTCTCTGGTACTGTCCCCTGCTCTGCATCCTGGCTGCCAACGGTTTGAGTTTCCCTTGGCCATGCCCTTCTGCTACAGTGTTTCTTCCTGGAGCCATCCAGCCGGCATAAACCAAACCCCCTGAAACCGTGAGCCAGATTAATCAGTTCCTCCTTTACATTGTATCAGGCATTCAGTAGCAACGTGAAAACTAACATCTTTCCTTCCTTCCTTCCTTCCTTCCTTCCTTCCTTCCTTCCTTCCTTCCTGAGGTACAGAAATTTTTTGTACTGGGAATTGGACTAGGGACTTAAGTGTCCTAAACATGTCCCCTACTGTTCTGCTACACCCCTGTCCAGTTTTTATTTCTTAAAAACGATTCATATAACCCAATTGATATGTGTGTTTCAGCACACACTGACTACAGAACTGCACCCCAAAATTCTTTTAAAGAAATCGCCAAACCTAAAGTTTCTTTTGGAAAATGTTTCAGGCAAATTCAGGAGAAAACGGTTGTGCCCGTGCTAGAGGGGAGCAGTACAGGCAAGGTGAAGGTTGGAATCAACCACACCACCATGTGCTGCTCTATCGCTCAACGATCTTTCCCAGACCCTGTGTTGTTAGCTCTTCCCAAGGGTCTGTTCTCTGTGCAAGGGTCTCTCTTAAGAGTTTCTAGACTTCTGGGAAGTCTGAATGAGATTGAAGAAATTGGAATGGGATAGGACACACTGTGGGGGTGGGATTTTAGGGTAACATGTAGGAACTTAGGAGTGGAGATTGAGGGAGTAGAAAGAGAAACTGAAAGGCCAGAGCAGCTAAATTCCAGAAAGCAAAGATAGAATAAAAGCAGGCTAGAAGGATTTGTTTTAGAAACAGTTCTGTAGAGAGAACATCTTTGTGGATTGCTTGGCATACTTGTCCAACGCTTCCCTCAGAATGAATGTTTAGAAGTGGAGTGGTTAGGTCAAGGTTATTTATGTATATTAAAGCCTTTTTTTGAGGAAAGGTCTATCCGTGTTGCTGAGGCTGGTCTTGGACTCCTGGGTTCAAGTCAGCCCCTTGCCTCAGCCTGCCGAATAGCTGGGACTTCAAGTATGTGCCTGCACATTTTGGTGTGCCTCATTGATGGCACACCTGTAAGATTTTATCAATTTCATCCAGGTGATGTGTGAGGTTTTCTCCTCCCTTATGACTTTTGCCGATTGTTTCAGAAAGTTTTGAGGTGGGGTGGTGGTGGTGGTGGTGGTAATTCGAAGAGTTCATGTCAGACATTTCTTTCTTTTTTTTGGTGCCAGGGATCGAACTCATGACCTCACATTTGTCACACAAGCACTTATGCCGCTGAGCTAAACCCCCGGCCCGACATTTCTTACTCTTCTTAATAAGGTAAGGAGTGAGGTCCTGCCAAGTTCAGAATACTGGCTTCATTAAGACTGGAAATCAAGGAGAACTGCAAAGGTGAGAAGGATCCAGGTGACAGAGCCTGGGGCGCCTGCTGTAGGAGAAATTAAACCTCAATTAGGAACAGCTTGAACTTGATGGTTTACCAAATTGTGGTTTATTTAACAGCTTTGCTTTTACTACTGTCTTCTTGGCAGTGTTTAAAATGAGGAATTCTGTTTTTAATTGAAAAAAGAGAATAAAGTGGACAATTCAATTTAACTATAGAAACACTAATTTAGTGCTTATTATGTGCCAATTACAAGGTTTGCAAAAATGAGCTAGGTTTGGACTGGGTGTGGTGATGCACAACTAAAATCCCAGCACTCTGGGAGACTGAGCAGATAGCAAGTCTGAGCCCAGACTGAACAATTTATCAATGTGGCATGAACTTGTCTCAAAGTAAATAAATAAATAAAAAGTAAGAGCTGGGCGTGGTGGTGTATGCCTGTAATCCCAGCACTCAGGAGGCTGAGGCAGGAGGATTATTGCAAGTTCGAGACCAGCCTGGGCTACAAAGTGAGCTAAAAAAAATATAAATAAATAAAATTAAAAACCAAAAACCAAAGTGAGCTCAAGACCAGCCTGAATGGCACCGGGAGACCCTGCCTCAAAGGACAATACAAACAAACAAACAGACAAGCAAAAACCCCAAAAGTTCTGGGGATATAGCTCACTATTTTGCTAGGAAGGTCCTGGGTTCAATTCCCTCTACCATAAAACAAGACTTGGATCCTGTTCTTGAGATGCTTCAGTCCAGTAACGGACAGACCCATCAGTAATAATTACAACACAGTGCAACAAGAATAGAGAGAAGTAAAGCATATAGCTGAGACAGCGCGGAGGAAGGAAGTTATCTCCACAAGACGGGAGCAGGTTCACCTGGAGAGGCATGGGAGAAGGGCCAAGTCTGAGCCCAGGTGTGCAGAGTGAGTTGGAGGAACTTACGTATCTGCTGGCCCCGAGGTAGGGCACCAGCCAGGGTTCAGAATGTGTCATAACTGCGACACGTTTAACTCTGGTCCAGCTCACGGGGACAAGTGGAGGTTTAAGCTGCTTCGTGGCAGGTGTGTGGGGGCTGGTGATGTTGCTGGGGGTTGAGGACCCAATTTCCTTTTCTTGAGAATTCAGGGCTCCTGGGACCTTGTGGGATGGGGTAGGAGGACTTGAGTGAGGATGGGACAAAGTGTGACTCCCACCTTGCTGCTATGAAAGGCTGAGTCACGTGTGGGCCCGGCGGGAAAGCCAGCCAGGGATCAACGGATCACTGGTGCCAGGCATTCTGGGTGCCGCAGAGGCCCTTGGTTGGTACATTGTTCACCTCATCTGTCTGAGCCCTTTGTGTCAGGGACTATTTCTGGGTCCACCAACCTCTTTCCTCCCATCCCCTTTCCTCTTTTTTCCTCTCATTGTTTCAGAGGACCCTTCATTGTTTATTTTAGGAACATAGAGGAAGAATGGAGAGAAGCCTTACCTGCTATTAAAATGTTTCTCCTAAATATTTTAATCTTTCCCCAACATCAGAGCTTTTCTTTTCCTTTTTGCCCTATCACATCCCTCTTCTAAGGCAGAGAATAGTCCAGCTGCTTGCATAGGAGTTGGGTTGGGATGGGGTGGGAGCAGGGAAGACACATGAAAGAAAGAACATTGGTTATTATCTTGGAAATGTTTCCTGCTGCATGATAGTTGTTGGTCTGGAGATCACTGTCCACCCTATAGCTGAAAAAGTGACTTGCAAGTAATATGATACATGAAAACTGCTTGGGGACCTGTCTGGTAATGAGGATATTTAAAGTTGTGTGTATGCTGATCAGGCATGGTGGTACATGACTGTAACCCCAGCTACTTGGAAGGCTGAGACAGGAGGATCCGAAGTTCAAGGTCAACTTGGGCAACATAACAAGCTCTTGAAAATTTAAAAAACAGAAAGGGCTGGGGAATAGCTTAGTGATGATGCAGCCCCAAGTTCAATCCTCAGGATAGGGTGGGGGACTGGCATCTATGTGCACAAAACAAAAGCAAGGATTGCCCCCTGCTGACTAATGGCATGGGTCCCTCTACATCTTTTCGCTTTCCCGGGGAGTGTGGTGGGGAGATGGCTGGAGTTACACTCTGTTTGCCCAGTTCAGCCTCTTGCCTTAGGTCTCTGATCACTTGGTTTTGCCTGCATTGTGCCCACTTGAGGGAGAGATGAGTTTTGGGGGCATCTGTATTATAAGGAGCAGGGCCGGGGAGTCAGGAGCATCATAGGAAGGCTACATTAAGGCCTGGGGTTTCAGATCCCGGGCAATGGGACAAGACAATGTGACCAGCAACTGAGACAAGGATTCATAGGATGTGAGAGGACCTCTGAGAAGCAAGGGGTAAGGAGAGGGTTTGCAAAAAGCTGCTGAGTAGAGAGGAAGGCTGATAAGACTTAAAGACTAATAATCTACCTTCAGAATTTTTCATCTGAAGCATGAGGTTTAATCAAACGTTTAAAGATCCTGGAAAGACAAATGAACCAGGCGAGAGAACAGAGTCCCTGGGCAGGTGCAGCGTCCATATTATTACTACGGTGAAGACAGACATTGAAATTAGCTCCGAGATTGGGTTTGGAATCCTGTTATGTTGCTGTGGGTAAACAGGCCTTGGGGGAAAATTGCTTTTCATTTCCTGAGATAGGAAGGGTAGGAAGAGGTTTGGAGGAAGCGGTCATGAATCTCTGGAGACAATCCACATCCTCATTATCCAGGGAGATGTCAGGTTGAAACCAGATGGCAAATATTTCACCACAAAGAGCATCTGTTAGAGGGCACATTCTGTGTCAGGGGCCACATGCCTGGTGCCAATGCTGTCAGGCCGGCTGCCGTCTTTCCTGAGCTCCTACTGTATGCTCAGCGAGTACTGTCACATCCCAGGACATGCACATTGTATTCTAAGTGGATGCCACTCCTTCAAGCACATGCCACTTATCTATTGTTGCAGGGCAACCACCACAAAATTTCATGACTTCGAAGAAACCCTTACTATTATTTTTTTATGGTTTTGTGAGTTGCCTTGGCTCAGCCAGGTGGTTCTCACTCAGGTCTCCTATGTGGAGTCACATGAGGGGACTAGATGATCAAGGGTACCCAGCGTGGATGCTGGCTGTCCACCCGAGGGTCACCCTGGGCCAGGACTTACACCTGGTTTCCCCAGGTGGCTCAGTTTCTCACACGCTGGTGGCTGGGTCCTGAGAGGGAATATTCCAAGAGCAAGTGTTCCATGAGGTCCAGGCAGAACCCACAAGGCTTCTTATGACCCGGCCTTGGAGGTACAAGGATGTCATTTTCATGGCATTCTGTGTCAAGTCTAGATTCAAGAGAAGGGAATAGACTCTGCCTTGTGATAGGATAGTGGTGTACAGGATAGGGAAGTAAGGTACTGAAGGTGGCATCTTTGAAGGGGAGCTACCACAGATACCACCAGGGTTGTTCCATGTGCAAGCCATCTGTGCTGTTGCATGGGACCTCAAGGGACCCCACGTGGGGTCCTGTGCTTGGCTGAATGCTCTGTTGCCACTATCTTAAACAGTTGAACCATTTTAATAAAAAGCCCCACGGTTTCCTTTTCCCGGGGCCTCACGAGTTACACAGCTGGGCCTGAGTGGGACTCACTGTGCAGAGAGGGACTCCTGGATTTGTGCATTGTGGTGGTGGTGGTGGGGCAGGGGCTGAACTCTGCTCTGCAGATGTGACTCCTACCTCTGGAAAACGTATAGACCAGCCGAGGACACAATTTATACGAGATGCTGAAACTAGTAGCGCAAGTTGAGCACAAGTCAGGTTGTGCAAGGAGGACCCAGATGAGCCAGAGAGGCTCCTCGCCTCTGCACGCTCCCTTGGGTTCACATTCTCACTCTCAGCCCACCCTGGGCAAGGCCAGAAAAGCTTCCAGGAATCTTAGAAATGTCCTTTTCCTCTCCCCACCCTCTCTGCTCTCTGACCCTTATTCCCAAGGCTCCTGTGCTGGGGCCTTGAAGGATGGGGCTTCCCACACCAGGACAGGCTCGGGGTGAGTGGGGAAAGGAAGTGCTGAGCCCGGGAGGAATGATAAGGACGCAGGGGGAGCCCAGCCAGCGCAGGCTCAAGTTCTGTGGTGAGCCAGTGAGGAGGCTGAGCCAAATGTGGTCTGAATTTTGGGGAGAAGGGTGGTGGGATGAGAGGAGACAGCTCTCTGGTCTTCTCTGGGGAGCAGGCTGAGCGCACTGGGGCTCTGAACAATGCCACCTTCCTGGTCCGCAGCCAGATGGCCACTGGCCAGGCGCAGGCCTTGCCTTCTTCCAGGGCAGGAAATGGCTCAAGGAACCCCTAGAACCTTTAACTAGGGCACAAAGACAGTGCCAGTGGGAGGGCAGCATGCTCACAGACCACCCAGGGGCCTTCAGTGGGATCATCATTGCTGAGTGTACACAGCGGCTTTCTTCCTGTGCACGTCGGCAGGATCTTTTTGCCATTAGCGGCAGCTAAGCCATGTCACCTTTGTGAGGCTAAGAGGGCTGAGGGAGCTGATTCTAGGATTACTTTAGAAGAGTCACTTACAAATGAGCTGGCTGAGGCCCGCGGAGCTCATCGTCTTTGGCTGATGCTGGCCAATTGCCTGTTGTTCCTGGTTTGGTCCCTCCCTTCCCACGGCTCCTCCGCAGGGACCACCTTCCAAGTCTCCGTGTCCTTAGG
Organism: Dolichotis patagonum; assembly: GCA_004027295.1. Taxonomy (NCBI): domain Eukaryota; kingdom Metazoa; phylum Chordata; class Mammalia; order Rodentia; family Caviidae; genus Dolichotis; species Dolichotis patagonum. The sequence goes on from PVJX010014256.1 coordinate 43,728, forward strand.
CTTCCAGGTCAGTTTAACAGATGGAGAGTCCTTGCACAAGGCTAAAAGGTGGTAGGAGGCAAAAAGCCAGGGTGTTCCTCTCTGTCTGGTGCTTGTCGTGTCCTTGGCAGAATCTAAGTTTCCTCATGGATCCAGCTCAAGGATGTCCTCTCCCTGGACATCCTTGGCTTCTCAGCTCTTCCACCACCTGTGTGATTCTTCGTCCATCAAGTTCCCTCCATGGAAAACACCTGGACTGATATCATGGGTCACACTGTCTCTCGTATAACCAGGAAGCCCTGGAAGTCAGGGAAGATTCTGGGACGGTTTTTCTATTCCAGAGGCCTGGTTTGAACTCCACATGGATTTCCCAGGCTCAGATCCAGCTAGACCCCTTTGTTGTTCACACCAGTAGTCAGATTTCAGAGGATGGAGCAGACTGAGAAGACACAGGCCTGCTCCCACCTAGTCCAGGTCTCCAGCCCTTCAGACTGTCTCTCTAGGGAGGACGAAGGGGCTGGAGTTTAGGGATGGAGTCAGCCTGGCTGATGTGCTCAGAGCTGGGTGAGGGTGTATCTGTCACCGAATGTCCATTCTTATACATACCCCGATATTACTGCTCACACTTCTTGGTAGTGATCAAGAGAGCAAGCGTGTGGTGTATATGTGTGTGTGTGTGTGTGTGTGTGTGCTTATTAGGGACTAGTATAGATGTGCAAGTGTGAGGTTTAACAGTCTACACGGATGTGTATGGGTGGTTTCCTCTGTGAGGATGTGGGTCTAGTGCATGACACTTAAGCTTGTCTCTCAAGGTCACTTGGCCCCCAAGACAAAGTCTTTTGGGGTCATTTGCAAGATATGGGTCTAGAACAGAATTTGTGGAGGAATAGTTGACTTAGCCTAAGAACTGGACACTTTGGAGAGGAACCTAAATCGGGGCGTGGGAACTCTCAGCCTCTTCCTTAATTGGAGGCCTAGTTCTCTCCAGCTGTGTTCACAGCTGCACACCACTCCTTCCACGGGGGAGAAAGAAACAAATGAGTGACATGTCACCAGATGACTGTCAGGGAGCTGTCTAGGTCCTGGTAGACTGGGATTTTCAATTTTGGAAAAGTGGCTACTACTTATTTTGGGTTTTCCTCATTAGGACATAGGGTTCAGGGGGAAGAAAGTATGCAAAAGGGCAAATCAGGAGCACTGGAGCAGTCACTGAACAGGACTCTGTGTTTGCACACACGTGTGCTGGGGAGAGAGGCGGATTTATCCCACATTGGCCTCTCGACACAAGGCACTGCTGCCTTGCTCTCCTACCCTCCCTCTCCATCTTCACTTGGGAGTATGGGCTGGTTATGAGCTTCTGCTTATCTTTCCTGCATCCCAAGCACCAAAAAAGCAATAGAAAAAGAGGATTTTGTTTTGAAAGAAGGAGGGCAGAGTCCTGAGGATTGAACCCATTGCCTAACTCATGCCAGAAACTGCCCTACATTGAGCTACACTCCCTGTTCTTTTTATTTTGAGACAGGGTCTCACTAAATTGTTCAGGCTGGCCCGGAACTTGCAATCCTCCTTCCTCAGCTCCTTTAAGTAGCCAGGATTATGGGTATGTGCATCACAGTTGATAAGATATTTTAGCCTCTAGCTTCCGTCTCATGTACGCTCCTA
>PVJX010014257.1:0-45346 GCA_004027295.1 Dolichotis patagonum
TTTTTTTTTTTTTTTTTTTTTTTTGGCAGTAGCAGAAATCTAACACAGACAATATCCATATTTAAACATAAGTATCCCAAACATAGAGGCAACACATTGTTCATTATTCAACTGGTAATCAATAAACATTTGTTGGAAGAAATAGCTTCTGAATTGGACTTGCAAATATGAAAAGTAATGTGTTATTTAGTAGAGAAATTATTTGTACTCTTTTGAATCAGATAGCAAACATCATAAAATGATTAATGTTCTTTTTTTCTGACAAAAAATGAAAGCAGAACTGAAAAAATTGTATTGAATATTATCTCACAGTGCTTAACAATGAGAATAGTTCTATGCTTGGTCCTATTAAATGAAATTGCTCGTAGAAAAATGGTGGATATTTTAATCTGGGCAAAAGTGAATAAAGAATATTTTTCTCAATAGTACACAAAACTTTTTCCAAGTTACAGTATGTATTAGGCAATAGGGAACACTGAAATATAAGAAGAATAAAATAACTCAGTGCATATTACTGCAGCATAGACTAAAACCTGAAATTGACAGTAAGAGAAATCACAGAAACTATGCAAACACTTGGTGACTAAATAATGCTTTTTTTGGGGGGGGGGATGAGGGATTGAACTCATGACCTCACATTTGCCAGGCAGGCACATAAGCCACTGAGCTAAAGGCCCAGCCAAAATTATGCATTTTGAATAATCACTGAATCAGAGGAAACATCAGGAAAGAAAATGCACAGTTTCCATTTTCAAATGACAATGGAACCACACTGAAAACAATCCTAGGAGGCATTCCCTCTAAACTTAGAAACTAAGTAAGATTGAAAGTATAATTTATAATTGTGATTTACTTTTTTTTTTCTAAAATTATGTATTTAGCTAATTCAAATTACCCTTATCCTTCCAAACGTCTTTGGGGTGAGGTTGGCATTTCACTTTTGTTCTAGGGCATGGGCTGCTTGTACCATTGAAAACTGTTATTTTGTTTTTCTGTTAATGTACCAATTTTTTTCCCTTTAAACTAAATCCTCAGTATTCAAGTTTAATTGCAGTATTGGCACTTTGCATAGGTAAGTGGATTTGGGGTTGCTCTTTGGGCTCTGAGTCTCCTTCACCATCACTGTGATAAGGCAAACGAAACTGTTGTTAAGCTGCAAATCTATTGCATATATATGCCTCAAATGTTTACAGTACTTCTGTCTTGGGTGACTCCCTCCAGCCTCGAGCAGTTGTGAGCATGTAGCAATGTTTTACTTATGCTGCCCCGTAACTGTGTTTTTTGAAAGGGTGGGAGGACTATGACTTCTTTCTCAATACATGGAAAGCTCAGTACTTGTCCCTAAAGTGGATCCCTATAAGTTTTATATCATCAATTTAATATCTGTGAATCTTCCTTTCTTCTGTGATTGTCCCAACATTTCAGCCTGCTCTCAAATCATTAAACTCTGGTGTGTGTGTTTTTATCTCAGTGGTATCAACGTCACCTTGTCCTTGCCCTCACAAGGAAGTTCTTGTATTCTGTAAAGTGTCTTCTGTCAGAAAATTGTCATGATTTCAATTCTTGCTTTGTTCCTGTGATAGCTCAGACCCCAGAATAAAATCCGAGGAAGCAAGAGGTTTAATTTGGGGAGCAAAGACTTTATTCAGGCGGCCTGAGGACGCAGTCTCCTCAGGATCCACCTGGAAGACTGCACGCCTTACAGCTAAGGGGAGTGGCTTTTAAAGCTAAAAACCACAGGAATGCTGTCACTGTTGACACAGCCAGATAGAAGTTGGGCCACACAGAACTTATTGTAATTTTCTTTGAAGTTAAACATTTTTACAGAACAGCACTATTAGCACATTTTATGATTGACCTCCGGAATTTAGGACAGCCCACCGGGGAGGGAAGGGGGTTGTGAGGCTGATTTCCAGTAAAACGAAACTTAAGCAAGAAACCAAAACTTAGGCCTTTTTGGGAAAGGGGTGACGCATACAGAACGGAATGGCGGCGCTTAGGTTAGCCCATAACAGTTCCCCTCTCTTAGAGATCACAAGTCAAGTGAGGTAGGATAGAAAAAATAATAAAGTTAGGAAGAAAGGAGATGAGAGTAATCAGAATTTTAAAATTGTAGTTTTGTGATTAACTGTGACTCAGGGTCACAAGGTTATTCAAGTCTTGTCTCCTAAGAAATTCACTAAAAAAAATTCCTAAAGGTCTTAAAGACATAATAACGCTATAAATTGGGCTCTGAGCTGTGCTTTTCACCTATAAATTGCACGTCCTCCCACAGACTTCTATCTTCAAGGAAGAAGCAATATTATGGCAGCACATCTCCACTTCAAAGACTTGGATGGATAATGCGACCTACATATAGTCCATCACTCATTTTGAAGACAACTGCAAGACCCATAAAAGTCTCTGATTACAAAGCATCTGTCTCTCCTTCTGTCTTCTCTCTCTCTCTCTCTCTCTCTCTCTCTCTCTCTCTCTCTCTCTCTCTCTCATCTTTGAGGGTGTTTTTTAAAGTCCTTTACCAAATAAATCCATTTACGTATCTTGCTGTCTAGCCCCAAATTCTATTTCCACAACAGGAGTCAGCAAAGTTTTCTGCATATAGGACCAGGTTAGGCTCCTAGCACTTCCTTGGATCCTGTCAGGTGAGACAGTGATAGTACTCATCCAAAATCTAGAAACAATTCCTACTGTATTTTTTAATGTATTTAAGGAACTTAGACAAGTCCAATACCAGTTAGTCTTTGTGTGTAAATTTATGTTATTACTGTGTCAAATATTTTCAATTCCTATGAATGTATAATGGCTTTTGACATTGTACACTTTGAAAGATAAACTCAAGAATGAGGAATACAGTGCGTTCCTGATTAACAAATACTGAAATTGTGAAGTTTCTCAGTTGTACTGTGTAAGACTCACTGTCGATTTACCCAGGAATCTGATTTATGGACAATTCTCCTGAAACAGAACTCATTTGTAAGCCAGGACTTGCATGGAATTCTGTAAGAAAGAAGCACTACTTTATAAAATGAAAAAGTCCTTAAGCGATTGATGGGCAGCCAAAAGTGAAGCGTTGCTTGGGAATGTCTTGGTTCAGTAATTACCGCACTCCTAGCAAGTAGAACTATGTGCACAATCAGTTTCTCTCACAGCCAGTTTCTCATCCACAGTGAAGATGCTGAACATTTTATAGATATTGAAAACAGTCTTTGGATTTTTTATGAAAATTATGCCAAAAAAATAGGCGCTTCTCTACTTGGTATTGCTTTAGATGAATTCAGAGAACTGATATATTGGAGGTTTATCTGTCTGCTGATGTGGGAAATACCTAATAGGCAACACAATGCAGCCAAAACAAGGCAGATGAAATAGGAGGAGGACAGTGTTCCTATAGGTATTTAGTTTGATAAATAATAAATATGGATCTGATCATACAACAACAAAAATTCTGAGGCTTTATTCCTGAAACAAGTTAAATAAATTCTATATTGAAGATGCCAAGGAAACATGGAAAACTTTGATTCTGCCACAAGCTTGTGGTGTGCAAATTGTGTTTAGGAGGGTTGATACTCTCAGACATAAACGTTACTGTTGGATCTATAGCACTGAGCCAAATGCAGACTGTCAGTTCTTTCAAAGTCCACCCAAAAATTGTTGCTAGAGACACACCTCTGATATACATCAGATTATTTTTATACTAACATGAAAGAGAATATATACCAGAAGAACTGAGAAATGTCTCCATAGACAGCCAGGACAAAGTAGGCAGAGTGCAGGGAACAAGACTCACTTGGTGGATAGTCTGTCAGTAAGTAAACACTATAAACCACAAGATTTGGATTCATCTGTTGGTTGAACCCATTCAGTTGTGAGGGGCTGTTATAGATCAGATTCCCTGTATTATTGGACAAATATGGGTTAAAATCAAAGGAGCTGAACTTCTCTCCTTTTAAATTTAAACAGCAGCCAGTAGTTGTTGCCTGTTCAATTATAAATGTTTGACTCAGTTTAACTGCAGTAAAACAGAGTACAGTTTTGCAAGTTTTGGTTTTGACTTCCAGTCTTACATGCTTGTTATAGTTTATGCGACCTTATTGTGTGTTTTGTATGCAGTACAAGTTTCTTTTGTGTTTGAGGATATGCTGTATTAAATGTGTCTAGAAATAGAACTTTTGTATCATTTTGAAAATAACAGAAAGACAAAAGAATTATTTATACAAAAACCCTGCATTTTTCTTTCTTCACTGTCAGGAAATTATATCAAGATGAATTTTAGGCATACTTCTCTTCCCTAACATCAAGGCACACCTGAATTAATAGAAGTCTTAAGCCAAGCATATGATACAAAGGAAGAACATATTTAAGTACTGTAATATGAAGTCACTGAACACCAAAACCTCTGATGCCTCAGTTTGGGAAATTTATTGATTATTGCATTTTGTCAGTAATTTTGCACATTCTGTAAAAGCTTGGTGTGCATTCAACCTAAAAATTGACCTATTCTTTCCTAAATTAATTCCAGAATAGTAAATAATTTCTACTTAAGAAAGAGCATAGGAACAGAATCATTTCAGCTTTGTATTTCTGAGCACACTTGTAAAATAAATTATTCAATTTATTCCACTCAACTATTTAGTATTTAATAGTTATACGGTATTTGAGGGCTGTACATCAAAAGTAAAACTTCACTAACAAAATTCGTTGTTCATCACTTCTACCAAAAATATAAGGTATTTGGACCTCAAATTATAGTGACAGTCAAGATTCTGGGGCTCATCGCCATTACATTGTTTTATTTTCATTTCTCATTGCTGAGATAAAATGCCAGACACACAAAATTTAAGGAGAAAAGGGTTGTTTTAGTTCAGTCCATAATCAGCTAGCTCCAAGACAGGTTGCCATGGCAGAGGGGAGTCAAGAGGAGAAACAGTTCGGGGCAAGCAAACAGGTGAGAACACAGTAGCCCTCTTTCCGTCGTTATATTACATACAATCTACCTACACTAGGATGAGTGAAGCACTCACACCCTTAATGCCAGCCAGATGTACGCCAAACCAATCAGAGTACTGATTTAGTAATGACACACCACTGATACAAGTACTGGGAGCTTCAAAGGAATATGGATAAGAGAAGAGGGGGAGGAGAATGGGAAATAAATAAAGATATACCATGCTAGGAACCAAATAACCTCAATGAATACAAAGATTATATATCATAAACATGAGATGAGTTTAATAACATCAACATGAATGAGAGATGAAGGAAGGAAACTTAGTGGATGATCGAGAGAGGCAGGGGGAAGAGGAAGGGAATTTTTTAAAAAGCTGCATTATGTACATGTACCTATACCCCAAATTTTTTTGTAACCAGCATGTACTGCAAGCATGTAGTAATATATGCAACAACAAATATATTGTAACAATTGAAAGCTAAAACTAAACTGTACCTGGCGGCACATGCCTGCTAACACACCACTCTGCGAAATTGAGGCAGGAAGGTTGCAAGTTTAAATGCCCCCTGAGGAACTTAATAAAGCTCTGTCTGAAAATTTTAAAAATGACAATTAGAGCTCTTGCTCAGTGGGAATGCTTTTGATTTAATCTTCACTACTGAAAAAACAAAACAATTTTATTTATTTTTTTATTTATTTAAAATTTTTATTTTAAAGAGAATAAGACAAAAGAGGGCAGAACAGAGAAGATCAGAACAGGACAACATAGGCAACACAGTACTTTATATTAAGACAACTGGACATTAACAGTAGCTATCACAATATCTCTTTCTCTGCTATAGTTGAGCATAGTTTCAAATACAATAATATCAAACATAGCACAATAGTATAAAATCATTCAAGAGAATGAAAGAATTACAGGGAATTCTGAACTGAATAACAGAGAATGATCAATGGATACTATAATATCTCATTTTCAATAAAAAATTTTGTTTATACTATCACACATATTCCAATCCCAATAAGACAAAACAATTTTGAAAAGTATATTAATGTCCTAATGTAATTCACTTTATATGTATTAATATAGTGTAAAGCCTTGGATTGCAAGTAACTTTTTCCTTGAGTGCTCCGTAAGATAAGCAAATATTTCTGATAAATTTTTATGTGATATAAAAGTTATGTCTTGCAATTAAAATAGTGGCAATGACAAGTGTCACATGATCACAATGAAGCAATGGTTCTCCCTCTGTTGCTGTGAGATTGTAGTGGTCGTCTCCCAACAGCAAGAGGTTATGGAAGAGCTCTCAGATGAGGAGAAAAAGGGTGGAGGAATCCCCCACATCACTGAGACTGAGAAACTGAAAATGTACATAAGGACTAAAATGTATAATACATATTGTGAACTAGGAAGAAAATGCTCAAATGGGAAGGAGAACTAGGGTGGGGGTAGGGGGAAAGGAGGAAGGGAAAGGACAAAAAGTGATGAGAACAGAAGAAAAAATAGAAAGAAAGCTTTTGTAAATAAGGAGGAGAAGACAGGTTGAAGGGAGAGTAGGGAAATGGGGAAAAAGAAGAATGAAGTTTTGTTATGTACAAGTACAAATTCTCTAAATGAAAGTGATCATTATGTATGCCTAAAATATTCCAGTAAACAACAAATAAAAGATATGCAAAATTCATGGAATTTTGAAATAGAGACAGTGCAAAATTTTGCAGAAAAATTCCAACCAATAATGCTATAGACTGCATATGATAAATCTGTTTAAGCAAAATGCAACATAATATTTCTGTGAAATCCTAAAAGGAGAGAAAAACAAATGGCACTGGATAGGTTTCCTGTTAAAGTTCATGAGCCAACAGTAGTGATGCCATTGCTGAGAAGTTCATCCTACACAATAAACCTCTTCTCTCTTTCCCTTATACCAGCTACAAAGATTTTCAAAGCTAAGTGTTGGTTAATTTATTATCCTTTATAATTTATATTTTCTTCATTATTTTGTAGTATGGTATAGTATAGTATAGTATAAGTATAGTATTGTAACCATTGTTATATGAATATTTTTGGGTTGTGGAACAAATTATCTGACATTCCATTAGTATTTCTTTTTCAGAAATTCACTTTATTGATAGATAAGTGCTTTGGATTTCAAGAATGTTTTTGGAATGAATTATACTCAGAACTACTATATTTGAAGTTCACACCTGTTAAATACATACTTGGAAACTTATTCATGAATTGGAATTTCTCTAAGAAGCATTCTAGGTAATGAACTAGAATTTATTCAATATTTTAATAAAAGTGAAGCCATTTATTGTTTTCATGAATAAGTTTTGCATTGATTTCTTAGAAGCTTTTTTATTATCTACATCAAAAAGCACATTTGTAGGGAAAGGGTGCAGTTACATATAGAGTATTTTAGGATGGATAATTCCAGATGCATCTGTGTTCTTATGGGTTTTTTTAAATAGTTCCACTAAAAGAAAAAAAAAAGAATGGAAAAGAATGGAATGGAAGAAAAAAAAAGAATGGAAGTTAATTATTATATCATTAAAGAGTGTCCAAGAGAGAGAGACAGAGAAAGCTTGTAAATAACAACTTGTATGGGCAGAGATAAGTTCAAGTACATAAAACAAAATAATTTGTTCTCCTGTGGACATTTGTTTCTCTTCAGTTTCAAGTTGACACCCTGAAGGGAATTTCACTAAACAGACTGTTGTTCTACGGCAGAGAAAGTAAAGTGCCAGAGAAATGTTTTCCTACATCGACCTTAAAAATAGAAGTTTTCAAAAATGATCTGTGTATACCAGTTTCAGTGAGTCATAGTGGAGAAAAAGGAGTAGATTACATAGAGCAATGACCCACTAATGAGAAAATTTAATGACATTATTTCTTTCTAAAATGCACACTGGTATCGCTCCACTTAATTCAATTTTATTATAATTTTCAAAACATTTGCATTAACATTTCCAATATAATATGCAAAATATATGTTCTAAAATACAGATATATTTACTACTTTGTCTTTCTTTGTTCATTTTGGGGCATTTTTTGTGGCAGTTCTGGGGGTGAAAACTGGGGCCAGTATATGCTACCCAAGCATTCTGCCTTTTAGATACACTCCCAGAACTTTATTAAATTTTATTTATTAAACAAGTTCTCAATAAATTGCTCAGGCAGGCCTTGAATTTGCAATCTTCCTGTTTCAGCCTTTGGGGTTTAAGGCATTGCCACCATGCTCAGCTGGTAATTTTTTGAAACACAATTCAAGGTACTTGCATAAGGTTTAATATGTATGTAGTGTGAAACATTTAAATGTTTAGAGGTCTATAAAAGGAGTTACTTTTAGCTTTGTGATTTTTTAATTTGAATTCAAGAAGTTAAATTAGTGGCCTAAATGAAGAAATACATCTATTTTGTTCACAGATATATTTTGCAAATTGCATACATTATTAAATAATTTTGTTTCTATTACATACACTTTCACATGTGTTAGATTATTTGGATACACATATTGTCTAAAGAATACTGACTATGTATTCATTAAAATAAAAATTTAAAGTTTTTCATTTAAGAAACTCAATAATTATTTAAGAACATTTTCTTATAAAAAAGATAGTGCATTATTTCCTCGAATTCTTTTCATTATTTTGTGTTTATAAGAAAATTTACAAAACTGATATCAATGAATAAGCAAAATGAGAGATTAGGTAAGATTTGGTGTGTATTTTACAGATTTTCTGTTACATATTCTCATTCATATTTTTATATAACTGATTACAATTTTTAAAAATGTTCTCAAGTAGCTGCTCAAATTGTAGAGAAATGTTTACTAAAAACAATGATTCTTTTTATTTTAGTCAATTATCTACTTCCAAATCTTTCTTCATCTTAGCTATATGACATCCAGTATGGACTTCTGTAAAAATTCTTACTTTATATTTTATGTGACTCTAACATTCTGCTATACTTTTTACACATCATTTATTTTTCTATTCAACAAAAATTTTAGTGTCAAAAATGCTTGACTGTATGCTAGGACATTTAAAAATGAATAGATGTACATAAACCTTTAATCCAAAAAATTCAGATTCAACTTCCATGAACCAAGTCTTCTAAGCTGAAAAATTGCAAGTTACTTCCTTTAATGAGTAAAGATAATGACATTAACTTTACATTTGTCATATATCTGAGATGCATTAAAGATTTCAAACCGAAATTTGTTAGATCAGCAATCTTTGAGGTGATGGTCTGGTAATGCTTTTCCTATTAGGCAGATAATCACACCAAATTATACATATCCTCAGAAATTTTCCTTATTTAAATGATTCTCCCTTTTTGGTTGTTGTCAAAAAAATATTTTCGGAGTTGTGTAGCCCACGTAAACAAAGGAAATCAAACATCATATTACATATAGTGGTATCAGCTTATTCTGAGTATCCATCATACCATTTTTCTCTAATGAATTTTTCATATTTTTCTTATAAAGTGAGACTGAGACTGAACCATCTAACAGTTTAGTGGGTAAATGTACTTGACCATAGCTGTACCTCGAGCAGTCTAAACATGAAGAATTTCTCCGTGTTCTTCTTTACGTAGTGAAACACTCTAAACATCTGATTTCAGCAGCCTCTTGAATAGGAATATGCCTGATCAGAGAAGCCCAAAGTCACTGGCTGGCTAAATTTTTTACTGATTTAAGCTGAAGTAAATTTTCTAGCCCTCTGGGGTTCTGCACTGTGTATTCTTATGCATGCTCAGGTTATTTTCTGCTGTGCTATTGGTTCTACTCAAGGTTTCAATGTTGCTGAAAAGATAAAGTCTGTCTTGGCACAAATAAATGTCTTCATTCAGCAGAGAGGAATCAAGTAGCAAAGAACTTGAGCAAACTGAAAAGAGTGATGAAGTGAGAAGGTCCTAATGAATCATCCTCAAGGAAGCCTAGGACAAAGGGGAAGGTGGCAGGAAGAGGAGAGGAGAGGAGAGGAGAGAAGAGGAGAGGAGAGGAGAGGAAAAGAGAGTGGAGGGGAAGGGAGGGGAGGGGAGGAGAGGAGAGGAGAGGAGAGGGAGGAGAGAGAGGAGAGGAGAGGGGAAGAGAGGAGAGGAGAGGAGAGAGAGGAGGGGAGGGGAAGGGAGAGGAGGAGAGGAGAGGAGTGAAAAGATGCTTTAAATTAACTTTGCTTCTTGTAACTCCAGGGACTGAGCTCTGTAAGCCACATGATTGTTCATTTTGGTGGGCGTCTTGCTAAAGCATAGTGTAAAGGGAAATGAAAGCAGGACCTTAGTCCCAGTGGAATGCTGCTGCGACAGCATGTGATACTGTGCTAAAATATGCCTGAAGGAACAGTAAACGCGAAGACCAGACATAGCCAAAAAACGTTCCCTGGCATAGTTAACCAGTTACGTTCTCACTTACCTGTACTTCACCCATCCGATTTAAACACTTCTGCTTTTGTGGTTTTTTTTTTTTTTTTTTTTTTTTTGGTAAAGGAAAGATTTTAATAAACAGCCAGAGAAAACTGCAATAGAGGCTTCAGTCCTCGACATTGTGCCCTGCCCCCGCTCTCCCATAACTTTGTCTCTCTTGTTTTCTTTTCATCCGCTGCACCTCATTTTGGGGACCTGTCTCCTCACAGGAACAAACAAGAAGAGAGAAGAGGGGAGTGGATATTTTCTCTTCACATATGCAATTCTCCACTCCATCCCTAACAAATTAGGAGTAGGTCTAGCTCTTGTATTCTCAATCCTAATTCTAGCTTTATTTCCAATTCTACACCTGTCAAAACAACACAGCATGACATTTTGTCCCCTCAGCCAATGTCTCTTATGAATGTTAGTAGCTAACATGCTCATTCTCACATGCATTGGAGGTCAACCAGTTGAATACCCTTACATCACAACTGGCCAGCTAGCATCCATTATCTACTTCTTCACCATCCTAATTCTTTTCCCACTACTAAGCATAGCAGAGAACAAAATCCTAAAGTGAAGAGTCCTAGTAGTATAAACAGTTAGTCTGGTTTTGTAAACCAAAACTGGAAATAATTTTCCCCAGGACACGTAATTCAAGGAAGAGACAAAAAGCCACACTATCAGTACCCAAAACTGAAATTCTTCAGTCCTGGACAGCATAGACACATGTTCATACAGTGTTACTACCCCATATGCATATATGTATAATGCACATTTTTCACATGTTTCTATGTACATTATGCATTAATGCATGTCCCCATTATGTAAATGTACTAGCACATAATGTGCAAGATAAGACATGAACCATTATATGTTTAATCAACATTAAACTATTACGCACACGTGTATCAAGCAAGCGCACTAAACTACAAACGTACATAAACCATTAATTTCTCTACTTCACTTTACCCTCTCAACAATATGACTATTCATTACCAAAGTACCGTGATTCTATCTTACATAGTACACTATTCCATCATTAGACATACTCCATTAACACAAATAAGTCCTTGTCAATATGACTATCCTTCTCCCATGATCAACCTCTTAATTTGCCATCCTCCGTGAAACCAGCAACTTGCTGGACAGGGAGCCCTCTGCTTGCTCTGGACCCATAATGTGTGGGGGTTTCTGATAATGATCTTTAAGAGACATCTGGTTCTTATTTCAGGACCATAACACCAAAACTGCTCATTCGTTCCTCTTAATAAGACATCTCGATGGACTAATGTCTAATCAGACCATGACCAACATAACTGCTTTTTCACACATTTGCTATCATTTTATTTTCAACTCCAGGTAAACAAGCCCTGGAGTTAGAGAGTGCTGAACTCAAGGTGGCAGGACAGTGGGGTTGGAGAGCAGAGCTAGATCAGGTCTAATGAATTCAGTGAAGAGGAAAATCCACACAAGTCAGATCCTGAGCATAGTTCAGTGAAGATTTGCATAACATAATAAATTAAAATTAAAATTAAAACTAGGCATCGGAAAATGAAGTTAAAAAGAGAACTTAAGCAGAAAGGCAAAAAAGGAATATAATGTATGCACAGTTACCAAAATAAAATTCTCCCAGAAAATGTGGCTCTTTCCTATTGTGTGCTCTCATTTCTGATTAAAATAAATGAGTACTGTGAGTTGGAAAGCATAAAATGTTTCTCAAAGCTCCATATGTCATTCTTCAAAATCCAATTCTCTTCATCTAAGAACATCTTATTATTTCCATGAATAACCTTCTTATAAAAAAATTAATCATTTGAATGAAACAACAATATTTTCTAACCCAGAGTTTATAATACTTCCCTCACTAAATTATTCAATTTTTGAAAGTAATGGAGGAAAATAGGAGTCATTTATGAAGAAAACGTTTATCAGCAATATTTTGCATTCATGTTTGCTGCAATTTATTATGTATATAAAATAGACATGGTTAGTAAATCTTTGCATAGGAGATTATCCAATAATGAGGGTTCAATACTAGTATTTCAATGAGCTATCATGTATCTGATGCAAATGCAAATGAATTCAATGAAGTAGAAGTAAAATGATCATATATTATACTTTTCCTTGATATTATTTAATCAAAAGGATATTAAATGAATTATACATGTCTATTAATTATATATATCAGAGTATCATATATATACTTGAATATAATGCATTTGAAGTTATAAATATACATTAATATACTTTGCTAATATTTGTATGAATATACCATCCTTTTAGACATTATATCCTACCTGTATATGTACATATACAAACACATTTATACATTTAATGTCCATTACATGAACATTACATATAGTGTATACAAGTAGTGAAAGTTACATATAGTGTATACACATATAGTGTATATATCATTACATATAGTGTATATATATAGTGTATATATATACATCATATAGTGTATATATAAAGTATCTATATATTACATATAGTGTATATATATATAGTGTATATATATTTATGCTTGGATATAATATATTTGGATATTTTCAAATATACATAACTTCACTTAGTTAATATTTACAGGAATGTATTTGTAGCATCTTTCTAGGCATTCTACCTGTATACACACACACACACACACACACATTTATACATTTCTATTCATTACAACATTTTGAGAAAACTGAGGTTCATGTATTTGTTTAACCCATCAGGAGAAAAACAGTTACATAATGATGAACTTTTTCACTTGAGCATTGGTTTCATGGCTCAGTACGCCTGCTGTACACCGTCATCCTATGGTGTCTCTGTCTCTATCTCTGTCTGATTCTGACTCTCTGCCTGTCTTTCTCTGTCTCTCTCTCCATCTCTGTGTCTCTGTATCTCTGTCTCTACAAAGATATACATATAGGTATAGATTTGCCTATATGTGTGTAGATGTAAATATAAACATAGATAATATTATTATAACTGATTTCATATGCCAAAAGCATGAAATACAAAAGCACATGTAGAAACAAATAGCTTACCACATCCTTAAACATGTTGTCCAGGATAGTAAAGACATGATCTGTTAGAAATTTCCTTAACAAGAAAAGTAAAGAAGCAAAATAAAACAAAACAAAAACTATGTATAAAAGGTATGTAATATGAGGGGTAGTAACAAAGAAAGATACTTTACAAAATTTTTCATTGTATTATTTTATATGTATTTGTATTGACATTTTAATTTATAATTTTAAATATCTACCAAGCAAAAGAAATTTCATTGTTATATATAACTTGAATATATAGTTAGTTATTTGTTGAACAATTTCTACAGATAATACTAAGGTATATTATACATCTTAAACCTCTATCAAGACTTTCATATGATCTAAAAATTTGTTTAATTGGCTTTGAATCTCCAGTTAAAATTATACCTGCCTCTAGTAAAGGTATAAATAATTTCTCCAGATCAAGAAATAACTTTGACTTTATTTTTTCCATAGGTTTATAGGATAGCAATTATCTGCAGTTTATGAAATCTTTGGATTCATGAAGATTTTTCCAGTGTGTTCTATGAAGGCAATTTAGCATATGTAGCATTTAACATTAAAAGCCTTCCCCTTTTCCATCCATTGGGTAGCATAAAGTTTTTTATTTATTTACTGCATATTTATTATTTTATATGCTTCAAGAGAATGGTCAAGAAGTTTATTAAATTCACCACTGTATATTCACTAGCAGTAGACTTGTTTATAATAAACAAATATATAAATATTGAATTAGAGTGGGTTTAATAACATAGCAGTAGAAAAACCAAGTGAATAAACTGTGTACTTGATTTTTATTTAAAAGGAGTATATGTCCTCACAATGAGAGTTCTCCTGAATAGCATCGATTGTGGTGACCCTAACTGGTGTTTATAAATAATCATGGAGGAAACCAATTAAATGTTTTCTTATGGAGCTACTTATTCTACGCATAAAAGAGATTAAGAGACCATGAGATTTAAATGTATTTGACAAATCAAACCACTTAATAGTATAGCTTGTGGCTAATACTAAAAAGCTATAACTAATAATAGAGCCAAAATTAATGAACCATTGTAATTTAAGATATAAGTATAATAATATATATTTATAAGTGAAGTCAAAAATTAAGAGATTAAAGTATCATACATCTGAATTTTTGATTGCAATACATGACAAGTGTCATTGTATTATTTTCTTTGTAATCAAATCCAGAGGAGAATCCCATCTTTAAGTAGATTCAAGATAATGATGACAAAAGGGGAAAACATGTAAGGAAAAAATAAAGGTATATATGCTATTGAACTAAAAATTTAAGGATAAATTCCAATAGAATTTTAAAACACTTCAAAATCCTCTTTTATGTTCTAACTTTAAGAACTTAACCTACTAAAATGACATCTTCTGTGTACCTGATATATGGGCAATTTAATCACATACTCTTTTTCCTGATGATGGCTAAACCTTATAAAGAAATCTTTGCCTTAGTGCTTCTGGAAGGTTGTTTTCAAGGACTTCGGGGATGCTTAGCAAGCTTTTATCGGCCCAGACTCTGCACCCTGCCATTCTCGTATTATCCACACATCTGGCAAGCACCCCCTTTGTGCTGACTGTGTTCCTTTGATAGCTTCATGCAAGCATGAAATCAGGAGAGGACTGCTGACATCACCAGGGAGATTCCTGTTTCTCTTACAGACTTACTTGGGTAAAGTCAGTGCAAAGGGCACTCCACTCAAGTAGAGTAGTGGGAAATGTGTAAAATGTATCTTTGCTCTTTTGCCAGATTTTGGTAAATTCCTCCAAACCTATAATACAGTTACCCATTTTAATTTTGAAATTGATATGTGAAGTGTGGGTTCAGCTCAGTGTTTTCCACATGTTAGTATACATCACACTTGAGCAACCTGAATATTTGAAAATCTCCAGTTATTTAGAGAGGATTCTAACAAACCTACCCAAACCATGCCTTTGAGGGAAACACTAACTTTATTTTTCTGGGTAGTAAGAAATCTATCCACTGCTTTAGAGCAGGATATCATCTTTATCTTCCAAGGTTGTTTGTTGTACAAATATTTTTGATGCAGTACTGCAAAGCAAACGGTAAAACAAAATTCCTAGAAATTGAAAGATTTATAATTTCTCTTTCAATATATATTTATCAGTGCATACTTCTGTTGAAAAACTATAAAAGGCATCAGAAATGACTGCTCAAATAATAAAACTTTCAAAAGTTAAGTCAATAGTATCAGTAATCTTTCTTATATTTAAAGTATGTTGTAAATTCAAATTTAAAAATTTAAACAGATTAGTTTCAATATTTTCACTTTTCTATATGATTTTGAGTATAGTTACAAGATTATTTGACCATGTGGCTTCACCTGTTAGGTCCAATAATCTATGAATTCATGGATGGTTATGTAATGTAAACTCACATTATGCATCTAAGAAATTGATATTTGAGTTTCTTGAAATTCTGGATTGTGAAGAATTTTCTATTTCCATTGATATGCAGTGGGACTGATTAAAAATATTTGCTAAACCTAAAAAGAGGTAGAAGAATTTTTCAGTTTTGTACAATATAATGGACAAAAATGTCTCTTCAATAAAGTGACATGCTTTGATTCACATTGTTTTTGGTTTTGTGAAACACTTTATTTAATGTTACCTAAAGAAGACACAAATTATTTTTAATCTTTATATTTTTTCTTTTTGCCTAGTTTTCAACAACAAATTGCCCAACTTCATTGGCATAAAAACCAAGAATTTTTATGAAAATAAAAACAGCAAGTGTTACCAGATATAAGGTGAGAAAAACAATCCATCTCTGTGGAAACGGAGGATATGGAGTGAATTCTTCAGCTGATATAAGAAACAACTCAGACAAAATGAAGGGAAGAAAGAAAAGTGAATCCTGATGCTGTTATATCACTGCAAAGTAATCTTAGAGCTGTAATCATAGAGCTTCCTTGAATGACAATAA
This sequence comes from Dolichotis patagonum, assembly GCA_004027295.1. NCBI lineage: Eukaryota > Metazoa > Chordata > Mammalia > Rodentia > Caviidae > Dolichotis > Dolichotis patagonum. Next base: position 16,362 of record PVJX010014257.1, read on the forward strand.
ATTTAGTTCTACTCTGGAGTTCCTTGCAACAGTCAGTGAGTCAATTTACAGTCGGTGAGTCAATTGTTGCTTGGGTTGACTCAGGGGTTCTAAGACTGCTAACTCTGAGGAGCCAAAGAATCTTGATAACAGAATGTTTTGCTTAACAGAATGTTAAGCAGAGATGGGCCTTAGAGGGAAAACAAGGAAGATCCTGAAGAGACAATGAAATACAAGTTAGTAAGTCAGCCATAATCACTATGCATGCCAACCTGTAACAAATCTCTGTGCTCAGCAGAATACTACTGTTTACCTCAATAAATCTGGCAGTTTCAATCAGTTCAGGGTTCAATTTTGGTTAAGTCCTCTGACTCCCCCTCTCCACATCATGGTTTATGTCAGTGGCCCCCAATCCTCATGCAATTATGGACTCTACCAAATCTAGCGTTTGTGATTGGTTTGCTGTCTAGGACCCGGATTGGTAGTGTCAGTGCTACACTCGCCTAAGGGTGGAGCAAACATACCATGGAACCTGGAAGAAGGTGTGTCTCTCTCTCACCAGTTTATGCCTTGCTGTTTGCAGGCTCCCCGCCGTGCCACCCTACCACTTGGAGCCAGCTGAGTGTGGGATGAAACCTCCAACCTGTAAGAAATGAACCGAAACTTCCATCATTTTGGATGTGGGGTATTTTGTCCCAGCAAGGAGAAAAAAAGTAACTTGGACACCTCATAAAGCTATTGGTGTCTCTCTTCACGTTTTTCGTTTGTCTATCAGGTTTTGTCAGCCTGAGCTAGAATTATAGTAGTCACAGAAGCCTGAGCAATTTTCTCTGTCTCATTTGACTGTTACATACTTTCTTATATTACTTGCAATATACAGTAAGTCACATATATTAAATACCCCACTTATTCTTGAAGTAGTTGTAAAAGAATATGTTTAATAATAACACATATTTAAAATGAAGTGTATGTCTTTGGTATGCCTGCTTTAAGGAAAAAAAACAGTCTTTTTTCAAAATACAGAAAACTTGAACTTGGATTTATTGCTTTTTTGATAAAAATAAAATTTCTATATACAACATGGAATGCAAAGCAAATAAATCATGCATTAATAAAACAACTAAGTACATTGTAAGCAATAAAGTTGTGTGTTTTCTTAATGCTTAGATGTGTGCTGAAGAAAATCATTCCATAGCACAACCACTCCTACATACTTCAAACAAATGAAACAGAAATAATTAAACATTCAATCTCATAGTGCTATTTCCAGTAGAAATAGTAGTCTAGTCATGTCATTATACTTTTGAAAACTAAAAGTAAAATGTTTGTATTCTCATTATATACTTCAGTATCCAAAAAGTGTTATCTGGGATGACCATGGTCTCTTTATTAGTTAGTGACAGTGTTGTCCAGGATGGATATTAGTGAATATTTGCCAATATTTTAGCTTATATATTTTATATATAAAGTTAAGAGAAATCAGTAAATACTTAGTTTTGATATTTTGACCTTTAACAACTGAGAAACGATACTGCCATTGTTCCATCTGTACCCATTGACTGGACACTAGCTATGTTCACATTGATTAAATTTAAGATTTAGTCTCAGTTCAGAAGGATATGAATGTTACCTTGTTTGGATTGAAAATAAAACTGGAACTAGAAAATTGGAGATTGCAGATTGTGAGGTTGTGAATTCTGGCATAACAAAATTAGGAGGAGTTGCTTCAATGATTATGTTTTGGATAGTGATTAAATGAACTTTCATATAGATTTAGGGAAAAGATTGTATGTATAATTACAACAAACAAGAAACATAGTATATAAAATACTAAGAATAACTGTGAGGTAAGGTAGGGAGGTAGATAAAGAGTATATTGAATAGGTAATTTCTGACTCATTCATTCTCTGTTATTTGAACATGACTAAGAAACCACTTCCCTTTATCCTCCTTTCCCTCCTCTTTCTTTTGTTCCTTCTCCTCTCCCTCCAATTCCTCCTCCTTTTCCCTAATTCCAGTGCAAACAAATTAAGTCCAGAACCTAAAAGTCTATCCTCTGCACCAACCAACAAATTGAGAACTAACCCTAAGATGAAAGCATACAAATACAAAACAAAAGTTTTTGTACTAGCATCATCTGTACTAAGATCATCTGTAAACAAGACAGGGTTAATAGTTCTTGTCAAAATGATTTTCATGTCTTTGAAATTTCAACCTAGAATAAAATGAAATTTTAAACATATAGTAAAAATGGGAATAATAGAAGAGAGAAAGAGTTTATAGACTACTTTGTTCACTAAAAGCTGAAACACAGGAACAGTGGCTCTTAACCCTGGGATGTGATGTTGGAATCAACAATTGAGCTTAAAAAATAGCAATGTCAGATCACTTTCGTAGAGGTAGTGAGTAGTTTTGGATGGTACCTAGACAAAAGGGTTTGTTAAGTTCTCTAGGTGATTCGAAGGTGCAGCCACCATTGAGAACAAGTGCACTAAACTTAAGCCCTTTGTGGAAAAAGTCCTCAATTAGTAAGCTTACATTTTATTTCAGTTTCCTAAAGGGTTGCTATACTAGGGTGGGTTTCAGGTATGTATAAGAGAGAACTACCTAAATCAAGCACAGAAGCAAAACACACATCTTTCTCTCATGCAGAAGTCTGTAGATAAGCAGGCCAAAGCTAGTGAAAGTGACATAGCTGTGATCAGGGATCTGTTTTCTCTGTTGGAATCCCTTCTTTTAGGGGAGAGAATATACATTTGTGATGCACCAAGTAGTGCTATTTTTCTGCTTAGATCTATGAAAGCCCACAATCAAATATATGTGGAATATTTTGTGTTAAATAAAGTTAAATACTTTACTGCAGAACTTCTCAGACTTTAATATAAAGATAACTACACTGAATTTCCAAGGGAAATGAACCATTCTGTATTTTTTAAATTTATTTTGAATGGTACCTTATAAATATCTCTTGCTGCCTTGCAAAGACAGTCTAAATATGTGCAGACTATGTGTTAAAGAAATAGTATAATGTGCATTTTTATTATGGACTTAAATATTTAGAAATATAACTTTTCTTTCTATCTCCTAGTGATTTAAGGAAAGGTTATTGAATTTAAATACTTCAGAATATTAATGATAAATTGTAAAATTTATATTTATTTTAGCTATTTTTATATTTAGTTTTAATTTCATTGGAACTAATTATGCCTGGTGTATTTTCAAATAACCCAAAGGAAGGGTGTTGTAGTTCGCCATGCATTCTAACATGCTTCATTTACCCCTAATACTCCTATTTGAAGAGGGGGCTCTGGTTAATACATTCCATAGAATAGATTATGATAGCCTGCTTTTAGACTTTTATGCCTCAAAGGAAACATATCTCTTTCCAAGGAGAAGGACTTAAAATTATCTTTATTAAAAAAAATAAGACTCACATCCATGGCATTTATTCCAGTGAAAATATACTTTAATATTATGGCAAACATGCAGGAAAAAGATAATTTTTAGAATGTATAAGCTGGGAAGTTTTAATCAAGAAAAGCTAGAAAGAAATTTAAAGGAATTGAGTGTCTTTGCCAGTGATCAAAATGTAACACCGATATGCACAAGGTGAAGGATCTTGAACTCTGATGACGATTAATTCTGGAGTATATAAGATTTATTAATTATTTAGTATACTCATTAATAGGAGCTTCAATATAATTTACATTTTAAAGGAACAGGAGTTATGGTTTAAATAGTTATTCAATAAATTTCTATTTTCCATAGTAAACTAAAAACTCTATGACAATGGAGTTTGTATGTCTCGTTAAAAATCAATCTCTTAACTTTTCTCGACTGTTGGTGGGAGTGTAGGCTGGTACAACCACTATGGAAATCAGTGTGGAGGTTTCTCAAAAAACTAGGATTAGAGGGCCCGTTTGACCAAGCTTTCCTGCTTCAGGAGATTTTCCCAGAAATGAAAACATCATACCACAGTGATACATGTACACCCATGCTTATGGTAGCACAGTTTGTAAGAGCCAAATCTTGGAAACATCCCAAATGTCCAGCAACTGAGGAATGGACAAAAAAAGGTTGATATTTGTATACAATGGAGAGCTATTCAGCTATAAAGAAGGATTGCATTGCAGCGTATATTGGTAAATAGATGAGACTTGAGACCATAATCAAAAGTGAAATAATTCAGACTAACATGTGTAAATACCATACTGTTTCCCTACTATAAGAAACTTAGAGTAAATATGATCCAAAATCTGCAATAGATGTTGTGAAAGGGTAAGAAACTGCTCAAAGGGGAAGAATAACTAGAATAGGGCAAAGGAGAAAAAGAATGGAGAAGGAAAAGGTATAAATTTGTTTATATATACATAAAATAGATAAGATGATTATACTACTAATTCTATTAGTTCTTGGAAAAGCACAGTTATTACTTATATGAGTAGATCAATTTGCATGTATGTATTTGATAATTAAGCAACTCTTTTGAAAATAACAATATACAATATTGCAACCATTATTAAATTCCTGTCATCTTGTTTTGAAAACATAAGTTGTTATTGTTTTTGGAATTTTGTTTTTGTAGTTGTTGTTTGTATGTCATGTTTTTTGTTTTTCTTTTCTGTTTTTTCTCTTTAAAATAAAAAAGTAAAAAAATCAATCTCTTAGTTTAAAATGCTATATAATAATGAAAACATAAAATTAAACAACTGTACAAAGTAAAGCTACAGATAAAGTAAAAATTTAGTTATAAAGGATTTTATATATTTTAGACCTTAATTTGCAGGGCTTTACTAAATGGAATTATTGCATTATGAATTTATATCACTTAATAAGTTCTAGGAAATATCCATGTATTTTGTTACATATTGTTACAGCAATCTAGAAATTTAGTCATTATTTAATAACATTTGAATTTTTCAGGTTTGGAATATTAACCTCACTTATATTTGTTTTCAAAATTACACACTGTACTTCACTAGTAGAAAAGTGTTGACTAATCAAGAATTCTTGAGTCGTGACATATGCTGGGTTTTGCACTGAAATAAATAGGCAAAGAAGGTGGAGAAACAAAAATAATAATTCAGTTTGAATTGTGTATTAGCAAATCACATATTAAGAGGTACAAATTATATTACTTGCTCAGAAAGTACATAAATTTATAGAACACCTAACTTTGAAATTCACTCTTAAATACTGAATATAATTTATATACATAAACTTTATCAAAATACATTTTCTTCCAGTATGTTTATTAATTATCTTTATAAAAATGAATGTTGACTTTAACTCACATTATTTCTATGTTTAATAAATTATTACTTATTTTTTTAAGTTTATTTTATTACTTGGATGAAAACATTTGATTTTTAGTTGATAAACCAATCTTTACTGAATGGAAGTATTAAATCTGCTAATATTTTTTCCAGTTTTACATTGTTACTAGTGAATACATTTGTTTAAGATAATATTGAGATGCCAGGAAGACTGTGACTGGTCTTTGTTCCAGGACAGCCTTTTAAAACATTTATATAGTGAACAGCCTTGCAAATGCTGTCTTTTCCTGGGAGAAAGGACAAACTTATATTGTCCAATGCAAAAAGAGGTTTAACTCTGAGGCTCACAGTAAGGGTTTTACAAGATTTGCATTTACTTGAATGATGACTCATTCACATGCAGTCAAATGACTCTCTTCATGTTATGCTATAATACTTGCTGAAAATTTAAAATATATTTGAAGTTGAAATATATGATTATATGATAAAATGTGGACAGTATGTAAAAGAAATAAAGGTACCCTACATGCCTTAGATTTTGTAGAAAATCTTAAAATTGTTAATTTTTTATGTTTGAATGTATGTTTGTCTGAAAATTTGCTATGAATTCCGAACCTGTTACATAACATGTACCTGTTAGATAACAAAAAATAAGATAATAAAAATAAGACAAATATAAAGGAAATGAAATAATGAAATGTTTCAAAAATGTTAATAGGGAACCACCCAGCATCTCCTGAGATCCGCACCATGTTGGAAATTAGGGCACTGTGAAACCAAGCAATCAGCCTGCCTCCCTGGTAATCAGCCTTGAGCCTACCAGCCCTCTGGCCCAGAATCAAACATCCCATCCCCCACCCCCACCCCTGGTTAGCAAATGGGAGCCAGAGGTCTGAGCATCTCTTGGGAGATTGACCATATGCAATATAGTAAATAGGGGGGATTTCCTTCTACCATCTCTTTGAAGGCAAATATTGTTATCACTATTTTGCTTTTTTCTGATTAATTGTATTGCTCTGTTCAATATTCTGTTTTGATAAGCTCTATAATGTTCTATATTTGGTTTGATTTTGCTATACCTGACTGAAAGGACACCTATTGTGAAGACAGTGAGATATACTATGGCACCTACTACTGCTATCTTGGTAACCTGTTGTGACATTCTGTACCAATTTCATTTTACTGTCTCAACTGGCTATGTTCTGTCTTGTTCTGTTGATTTTCACTACATTTAAAATAATAAAAAATTAAACAAAAACAAAAATGTTAATAGATAAACTGATAATAGATGAGAGAATTGTGCAAAATTTAGGAAAATGATAGATTTAATCAAAATCTAACAATTATATTGTATTACATTGTATAATATTTTTATACATGTATGTATTAAAACAGCCAATAAAAAATCTTGCAATTTCAGTCACACTGAATAATGCTTTTCCATGAAGAGCTTAGTGGAAATTACTTTGGACTTTATTAGCTGCATGACTTCTATGACACCTGCTCAGCTGCTTTACTGAATCATGAAAGCAGCCAAAGAAAATACTTAACCAAATAAACAGGATTGTCTTCCAGCAAAACTGATTTTGTAAAGTACATTGTGAGCCAGATTTAGCTAGTTGGTTCTGCTTGCTGACCCTTCATATAGAGTTTAATAAAAAGTTTAACAAAGTTATATCACTGTTAATAAAACCTACCTAAATATGTGGACATAAAGGCTTGCAAAATGTGTCAGAATTATTTGCACAAATTGTTACCCATCTACACTAATAAAAATACACTTTCAGATAAAGCTTATTGCTAGAGCTAAAGGAATTTAATATCAAGTAGCAGACAAGATACTACTAAACTTAAATATATAAACTGGAAGTATAACAAACGTTAGGGGAAAACAGATTTCAAAATGAGAGAAAGACAATTGTTTTCTCAGCAAGTGACGAGAGAGAGAGAGAGCGAGAGAGAGAGAGAGAGAGAGAGAGAGAGAGAGAGAGAGAGAGAGAGAGAGAGATATGGGGGGAATAGACCAAAATGTTTTAAGTAGATAAAATTGAAATACATGAAAATTTTAGAATGTGAAGTAAAAATTGTCTTACGAACAGCTATAGAATTCTGTACAAAAGTAACCAGTAATTTTACTTTTTTATGTATGTTGTCATAAAATATCATTATTGCTTTTCAGAGTCAGTTTATTTTTACATTTTTATATATTTATACTTCCACTACTCTTAAAATTTTTCCTGAATATTTGTGCTCCTTTCTTTCCCAAATTAATAATTTCCAGTACTATTTTTGGTGGTAATTTCTGAGATTACATTTGTTAGAAAATTATTTCATATTTTACCTTCATTTTCAAAAACAGGCATTTTTGCCACATGGAACATTCAAAGGTGGAAGTTATTTTATTTTGTTAACGTGAAGATACAGTTCCACTTTTTTGTGTAGGTTGCAGCTTTTTGGGAGAAATTAGTTATGAATCTTGTTTTTACTTCCTTTAAAAAAATGTGTTCTCTCTCTTTCAGCTGTATGTTCTCAGATTTGTCCTTATCTTTGCTAATCAATACAGCGCTTTGACACTGACATTACTTGATTTGTATTTATCACAATTTTATTCATAGAACTTCTTAAAATTGTGTTTTTTATCATTTTTAAGATATTGTCCATTATTTCTCTTGCCCTCTCATACTTTGAATCAATTTTGCCATGTGAGATCCATTCTCCGTGCTCTTCCTCTCTCTCTCTGTCTCTCTCCTGACCTCTCTCTGTCTCTTTGTCTCTGTCTCCCCTCCTCTCTCTCTGTCTCTCTCTGTCTCTCTCTCTCTATATATATATATGATATTTTTCATTTTCAAATTATTTTTCTCTGTGTTTTTCAATTTAAGTCTGACTGATTTTTCTGTTTTGTAACCACTCACTGTTCTTCACGTGTGTGTCAGCTGATGCTTGCTCTTGCAATTGAATACTCCTTGCCAATTTTCACTGTAGGTTCTAATACCTTGTGCCTTTCCATAATTGCATTATAATCTCAATTGCCATTAATTGATTAAAGGTATCAATTGTAAAGATTAGATTTTATAAAAACTATTTATTTCGTTTCCTTTAGGTTCTTACGGTTCTCATGAGTTCCAGCAGAAAGAGTTTTAAATTGATGCCTCTTCTTGGCACTAATCTTTGACCTGCAGTTTTATCTACACTTCTTGTCACTAGCTGAAGCTTGTTCAGCTTGGCAGCCTCTAATTTTACTTCTCAGATTTTCAGTTTTATAAATGGTTTCTGACACAAGAGAAAGAGTGGATTTGGACATTTTGACTCCTCTTTGCCTCTTGAATTTTCTCCTTTCTCTTCCCCTCATTTTTCCCCTCCCCTCTTCAGTTTCTCAGCACTTCGATTCTTAGCTGTGTCTCTAGCATTCTGATGCCTTTGCATGGATTTTAATTTGCAGTCTTTATATTTTTTCTATATGTTCTATTTTATCCAGGTTGTTTATCCATGAATTGCTAAAAGAAGAAACAGTCCTTCCACAGGTGATGACCTTAAATGAACAAGAAAATGAAGAAATATGACACATTGATATTTATAACCAACTCTGCTTTGAACGAGATATATTTAAGATGCCAGTGGGAAACATTAAAATATTATCAGAGAGCTGTTGGAGACACAATATCATTTAATGATTTTTATGCAATCTACTAATGTGGGTGAAGAAAAGAGCATTAGAGATCTTAATCTAAGATAACTTCTAATAAGATCAGAGGTTTAGAGATCAAAAAGAGAATGTCTAGAAATAAGATTTATAAAATTAAAAGAATTAGACTTTAATAGAAAGGAAAGATGCTGAGTGTGAAAGTGTTAGGTATAATCAAAAGAAGAAGAAGAATATGCTTCTCTGAAAACTGAAAGCAGAAACACATTCAAGAAGAATAGAGTAGTCAGCTGTGAAAAAACTTTTGTACATTTGAGTACAAAATTTAAGATGAATCCACTCATGGAGGTGGTTATCCATCTTCTTCATTAGAATTGTAAGGTAGAAAACAGAAATGAATGCAATAAAAATGAATAGCACAATGTTATAATTCTCAGCCATTTTGTGAACTAGAAAGCTTTCAAATTCTTCTACTACAAAACATCAAATAATATTGTACACAATAGAACAAACATCATTTTAAATGCATAACTGAATTTGCAGGAACATAAGAAAAATTCCCTACATGCTAGAATACACTGAAAACTGGAAATAAGGCTGTGAATTGAAACAGAAAGCCTTGTTTTTCAACTTTGCACCAAAACCCTTGCATTTTAAATATATTAAAAATATAATACATATTTGTCAATGCTGAAAATAAATGATAAATTTGCACAAAATAAACATATGAAGATTTAAAGTGGAATGGAGGGCAAATGCATTTATTTGTACAGGAACACTAAAAGTTAATGAGCTAATTCAGACAAAATAAAAAGCAAAACAGAACAAATCCAAAAGCTGTGGGAATGGAATGGAGAAATATGCAGTTCAAAGTCAAAATTAATAGATTGAACAAAAATTGAGAGCCTAAATAGAGCTAAAAAATTGTTCTTTGAAAGAATGAAGAAAGGTCTTTGTCTAGGTTGGACCAAAATAGAGTAGAACAAATGAGACTATGACATTTAAAGAGATACAACAGAATGTGACCTACTTTAAACTAATGGATTTAGCATATCAAATAGTTAAACTTAGCAAATTAGATGATTTTATAGAAATCTGGTAGTGCTTTGAAATAGTTTAAAGAAAATATGAAAGTTGTATCAATTTATAATAACTAAAATGATTCAACAATGTCTACCTACAAAAATGAAATGAATATAAAAATTAACAGTAATTTTGAAGTTATATAATTTTCAGATATTTTATGAAGCATTCTAAGGACATATTTTTTTCTACATCTCTCTAAGGAAATAGATAAAAATTTTACTTTGATTTCATACCTTCATTGAAAAACCAACCAAATGGATGCCAAAAGGTAAATTAGAGTTGTCTGTACTTATTATGTGTTGTATTAATGTACTACATAGAGCAGTAATGGCACAAATTCACCAAAATATATATATTGATCAAATTAGGCTGTTTGAAGAGATGTAGGTATGCCTTCACACTTAAAATTTAATGATAAAATACATTTAGAATATAATCTCTATAAATTATTCATTGTTTTGAAATACTAATGTTAATAAATAACTCTTGAGCCTCACCTGCCAAGGAGTTCCTAGAGTGTTTGTTTTCACCTCTGAAGTGTGTGTCTAAGTGTTTTCTGCGGATGTATTCAGAAGAAGCAGAAGTCAGAAGTCCAGGAGCTGGCACATGGTGACAGTCAGATGACCGGAATGGGAGTATAGTGGTGAACACGAAATGTAACGTGAAGAGCGAGGAAAGCTGTTCTCTCTGAGCACTGTGCGGAAGAGCTATGGAGCGAAGTGGTGCATTCAGTCTTTGCACTGACTTTCCTGGGCTATCATGGAGAACTAGTGTCCGTGCAGTATTCTACAGTGGACATTCTTACCTGCACCCAGGTTCTGTTTGAGTCATTGTTGTAGATGTCCCCACAAAACCTCATTTGCTCATAGATGGCACTTTAGGAGCTGGTTGAATCTAGGATTTGTTATACTGGGATTAAGAGTGGTTGGCACTACAGTAGTCCACTGGTTGGAATTAGCATAGTTCTGGGTGTAGATAATGGAAGCCCCACCCTGGGTGTGAGTGGATCCAGTCCATGGGCTTGTAGCCTGGATGGAATATAAAGGGAGAGAGGGAAAGCAGGCTTGCTGATGCTGCCTTTCCAGCCATACCACAAGCTTTCTCCACTGTGATGCTCCTCTGCTGTGCCACCTTGCCTTGAAGGCAGCTGCCTGGACTGAAACCTTTACAGACTCTGAACCTAAATAACTTTTCCTCCTTTAACTTTGGGTGTCAGGTATTTTGTCTTAGCAATGAGGCAAGTAACTAAGACAGGTCATCTATGCATATTTCCAGAAGATAGCATTATCTGATGTGTTGTGGTAATCCTTGTGATTGGCAATCCATGTGATGTGGTAATCCTTGAATTTACATGTTTTAGTGAAACTGGAAGCTATATCCTAACCCTCAAGAAACTATTCATATACTTTTATAAATTTTTAAATATCTCTTTAGTTGTATGTGGATCCATAGAGTATACTTATCTACTATATTACAGTAAAAAATTGATTTTCTAGAACAATTAAGGAAAGAGAATAAGGGTTAGCATATAAAAGAAGTTACATTAAATGCTTTCTCCTGAGTAAACTGTACTTATTATTTTAACTTAAAAAAATTAGGAAAATTTAAACTTTTGCATGATATCCTACATAGGAGACGCCAAAAACTCTACCAGAAGACCTCTAGATTTAATAACAAAATTCAGTAAGGTAGCTTGATGCAAACTCAGCACTTAAAAATCAAAACCATGTTTGTACACAAACAACAAATTCAATGAGCGAGAAATTAGGGAAACAGCATCCTTCACCATAGTATTCAGAAAATGAATTACTTAGAAATAAACCTAACAAAGAAAGTAAAAGATCTATACATTGAAAATTACAGTTTTCTTAAAGAAAAGATTAAAAAGATATCAGAACATGGAAAGATATCCTTTGCTCATGGATAAGAAGAAGCAACATTGTGAAAATGGCCATAGTATCAAAACTGTTATACATATTTAATGCAATCCCTATCAAAATAACATTAGCATACCTTACAGATCTAGGGAAAAGAGTCTCAAATTTCATTTGGGACCAGAAGAGTCCTAAAATAACAGAGGAAATTCTGAGCAACAAAGGCAAGGCAAGAGGCATCACAATCCTTGACCTGAAATTATACTACAAAGCTACTTGTTACAAGAAGCATAATGCTAGAAAAAACAAACCTGAGGAGCAGTGGAACAGATTAGAGATGCAGATATGACTACAAACACACTCAGCCACCTTATCTTTGATAAAGGGGCCAATTGTACTCATTGTAAGAAGGATAGCCTCTTTAATAAATGGTGCTGAAAAAACTGGCTTTCCACATGGTGAAGACTAAAACCAGACCCATGCCTATCCCCATGCACTAAAGTCCAAATGGATCAAAGATATAAATATTACAACAAAAACACTAAACCTACTGAAAGACAAAGCAGGTTGAAATCTTGAAGACACAGAGATAGGTAGAATGTTCATAAGCAAAACCCAAAATACACATGAACTACCTCAAAGAATCAACAACTGGGATCATCTTAAAAGTTTTTGCACATCAAAAGAAATCAACACAGTGAAAACAAAATCTACAGATTGGGAAAAATTTTACCAGTTGTCCTTTAGAGAAAGGACTTGTAACTACAACAAATAAAGAATTAAAAAATTTCAGGTTTCTCAGATTCAAAAATCCAATCCAAAAGTGGGCATCTGAGATGAATTCACATTTCTCAGATAAAGAGATGCAAATGGAAAGTAAATATATCAAAAATGTTCAACATCATTGATCATTCAAGAAATGCAAATTGAAACAACTCTGAGATTACATTTGATCTTGAAAAAATGGCTGTCATCAGGAAATCAACCAGTAACAAAATGCTAGTGGTGCTGTGAGGGAAACATAACTCTTTTCCACTCTTGCTGGGGCTTTATATGAGTACAGTAAATATGGAAATCAGTGTAGAGATTCTGCAAAGACTAGGATTAGAAGTCCTATTTGATCCATCTATTCCCTTTCTGAGTATTCTTCCACAAGAATTAAATACATCATACCACATTGCATATATGCACCTATGTTCATAGCAGCAAAATTTCTAATAGCTAACTCTTGGAAACAACTCATATACACATCAATAGAGGAATTTATAAAAAAAGATGTGGTACTTTTATAAAATGGAGTACTACTTGGCTATTAATAAGGATAATCTCAAGGTTTTTTATAGGTAAATGGATGCAAGGTGATTTATTTCATAAGTGAAATAAATCAGACCTACATGTGTAAACATCATATTGTCTCCATAGTATAAGAGCTTCAAAAAGTAAATATGATCCAAAATGTACAATGGATACTGTAAAAAGGAAAGGAACTTCACAAAAGTATAGAACTAGGATGGGGGAAAGGAGAAAAAAAGGAATAGAAAAAAATATATATGTGTGCATACATGAGATATCTGAAGTGATTATTCTACTAGTTTCTATTAGTTCACTGAAAATATCAGTTTGTGTTAATATTGTTTGATTGATTTATCACACCTACATCTTGTAACTACTTAAAAGATAACAATATGAAATATTTCAAATTGCTATGCAATATTTTATGCAATATTGTTATGCAATATTTTAAAGAGGGTAAATTTAAACATAACAAAACAGAACAAAACAGATCATAAGATAACAATGTCAGAGACAGATTTCAAAGCCAGACAACTGGAGATCTTCACTGTCTTATCATATTGTCTCTTGTTTTCTTCCAAATAGTTGTCCATATCTTCACATACAATGAATTCATACAAAACAACATGGTATAGAACTGATCAGAACAGGATGATGAAGGCATTTTAGGTCTTCAAGACCAGACAATAAGGAAGTCAACAATGGCTGCCCTAATGCCTCTCGCTCTCTTCAAAATAGCTGTCCATACCTTCATGTATGTTGAAATTAAACAAAACAAAACAGACTAAAATCACTCTGAACAAAGAATAATAATATTGCTGGATTTCACATCATGATGCTATGGAATCAGCACTTAGTGCCTCTTTTTCTTCAAAGTAGCTGTTCATTTCATAGTACATTATATTATCAATTCTCATAAACTTTTTAGAAGTTTTACGCATGCATGAGTCTCTACATGTATACCTATCCTTTCTGTATTAGAGAGAAAAACAAAACAAACCAAGACAAAACAAAACAAATTCCTAGAAAAACATGAAATGAAAAAGACATATAAACAAAGTGCCCAGATAGCAAAGAGCCCAGAACACTGACAGTATAGGTCTTCAAAACAAGGTGGTATGAGCATAACCAGAGTTGTTATTTTACATAATGATCTTCAAGAGTTCATCAGACCACTATACAATAATATGTACAATTGTTCCAATCCTATGAATGTTAACTATTTTGTTCCAAGAACTTGTAGAGTTTGTAGCGCTATCTTAGCTATCCTAAGTTTGTTTATATACTTTTAGACATTATTACTTTTCCCTTCCTTTTTCTTTTTCTTAATTTTCCTTGAGATATTATTTTCCCCTTTAAGGAGATTCTTATCCTTTCACTGTAATTATTGAGTTTTTAGTATCTTATGTACTCTTACCATTTTCTTACACTAGGGAGACAATACTGTGTTTACAAACGTGAGTTTGATTTATTCACTTGTGAGTAGGGTTTCGAGTTGCATTCATTTACTTATAAATATCTCAATGTGATCATTCTTTATAGCAGAGCAGTACTCCGTTGTATAAAAATACCACATAATTTTTATCCATTCCTCAGTTGATGGACATTTAGGTTGTTTCCAAGATCTAGCTATTACAAATTGTGCTGCTATAAACATGGTTGCACATATATCACTGTGGTATGATGTTTTCAGTTCTTCCGGGAATATGCCCAATAGCTGGGTCAAATGGGACTTCCAAACCCAGCTTGTTGAAAAATCTCCAGACTGACCTCCACAGTGGTTGTACTTGTCTACTCTCCCAACAACAGTGCAGAAGTTTTTCCCCCACAGCCTCTCCAACATTTGTTGTTGGTAATTTTCTTTATCTTGGCCATTATTTCTGGAGTGAAAGGACACCTCAGTGTTGTTTTAATTTGCATTTCTCTAACTAATGACCAATGATGCTGAACATTTATGTTTTTATTTCCCATTCATATTTCTTCATCTGCGAACTGTGTATTCATGTCAGATGCCCATTTTTGGAATGGGTCTTTGAATTTTGGGGATCTGATTTTTTTAATTCTTTATATGATCTAGACAGAAGTAGTTTGTCTGAGGGACCATTCACTAAGATTTTTTTCCAATTTGTGGGTTATCTTTTGGCTATGATGGAGATTTCTTTCAACATGAAAAAACTCTTTAATAGATTACAATTCCAGTTATTGATTCTGTGAAGTATTTCACATGTGGTTTGATTCTTTTTCATGAATTTTTTTACCTACCCCTATGTCTTCAAGATTTGTGCCTACTTTGTCTTCCAACAAATTTAGTATTTCTGTTTTATATTTAGATCTTTCATCCATTTAGACTTTAGTTTAGCACATGGTGATAGGCATGGGTCTAGTTTTAGTTTTTGGCATATGAAGTGGCAATTTTTCCAGCACCATTTATTGAAGAGACTATCTTCCTTCCAGTAGACACATTTGGTCCCTTTATCAAAGATAAGGTGGTTGAGTGTTTGTAGTTGTAATTGTATCTTCTAATCTATTCAATTGATCTTCAAGTCTGATTTTGTTCCAATACCATACTGATTTTATTACAGTAGCTTTGTAGTATAACTTCAAGTCAGAGATTATGATGCCTCCTGCCTTGCCTTTCTTGCTTAGAATTGCCTTTGCTATTCTGGGTTCCAGATGAAATTTAGGAGTGATTTCTCTAGATCTGTGAGGTATGTTAGTGGTATTTTGATTGGGATTGCACTAAATCTGTGTAACAATTTTGGGAGAATGGTCATTTTCACAATGTTTGTTCTTCCTATTCATGAACAAGGGATGTCTTTCCTTTTTCTGAGGTCCTCTTCAATTTCTTTTTTCAAGGTATTATAATTTTCATTGAATAGATCTTTTGTTTCTTTTGTTAGATTAATTCCTAAGTATTTCATTTTGTTGGACTCTATTGTAAAGGCTTTTGCTTCTCTTATTTGTCTCTCATTTGTTTTGTTGTTAGTGTATAGGAAAGCTATTTTTGAATGTTGACTTTGTGTCCAATTACATAACTGAAGCTATTTATTATTCTTAGGAGTCTTTCAATGGAGTTTTGGGGGTCTTTTATGTAGAGTATCATGTCATCTGCAAATAATGATAATTTAACTTCTTCTTTTCCTATCTTTACTTCTTTCATTTCTCTCTCTTGTCTAATTGCTCTGGCTAGTATGTCCAGCACTATATTGAATAGGAGTGGCAATAATGGACATCCTTATTTTGCTCCTGACTTTAGGGTAAAGGCTTTCAGCTTTTGGCCATTTAATATGATGCTGGCTTTTGGTTTGTCATAGATGGCTTTTATCATATTGAGGTCAAGACCATCTATTCCAATTTTCTGTAAGGATTTGATCATGAATAAATGTTGGACCTTATCAAAAGTTTTTCAGCATCTATAGAAATGATCATGTAGTTCTTATTTTTGGCTCTATTGATATGGTGGATTACATTTATTGATTACATATGTTGAACCATCTCTGAATTCCTGGGATGAACCCCACCTTGTCATGGTATATAATCTTTTTGGTCATTTGCTGCATTCTGTTTGCCAAAGTTTTATTGAGAATTTTTGCATCTATGTTCATTACGGAGATTGGCTCATAGTTCTCTGTTTTGGTTGGCTATTTCTCAGGTTTTGGTTTTAGAGTGATGTTTGCTTCCAGGAATGAGTTAGGGAGAATTGTTTCCCTTTGAATTTCATTGAAGAGTTTGAGGAGCATTGGTATTAAATCTTCTTTGAATTTC
The DNA here is from genome assembly GCA_004027295.1 of Dolichotis patagonum. Classification (NCBI taxonomy): domain Eukaryota; kingdom Metazoa; phylum Chordata; class Mammalia; order Rodentia; family Caviidae; genus Dolichotis; species Dolichotis patagonum. The sequence continues at coordinate 33,275 of PVJX010014257.1, forward strand.
TTATAGAATTCCACAGTGAATCCATGTGGACCTGGGCTTTTCTTTGTTGTAGGGATTTACTTACATTCTCAATTTTGTTATTTGAAATTTGGTTATTCAGCAGTTTTACATATTCTTGACCCAGCTTTGGTAATTCATATGTTTCTAGGAATCTGTTCATTTCTTCTGTGTAATCAAGACTATGAGATAGAGGTTTTTCAAATAGGTATTGATGATCTTCTGTATTTCCACAGGTTTTGTAGTGATTTCACCCTTTTCATTCCTTATTGCATGAATTTGAGTTTTTTCTTTCCTTTTTCTAATAAGGATAGCTAGGGGCCTGTCAATTTTATTTATTCTTTCAAAGAACCAACTGTTTGATTCATTGATTCTTTGGATTGTTTTCTTAGTCTAGATTGTATTGATTTCTGTTCTGACCCTTATAATTTCCTTCCTTCTTATGGCTTTAGGCTTGACTTGTTCTTCTTTTTCTATATGTTTGAGGTGTAGCATCAGGTTGTTTATTTGTGTTTGTTCTGTTTTCCTGATGTGGGAGTTCACAGAAATAAATTTTTCTCTGAGGGCTGCTTTCATTGCATTCCACACATTCTGGTAAGATGCATTTGTATTTTTGTTTGCCTGAAAATATTGTTTAATTTCTTCTTTAATTTCCTCTGTGACCCACTGATTGCTCAGGAGTATATTATTCAATTTCCATGTGTTTGTGGGGTTTTTGCAGTTTCTTGTGTCATTAACTTCTAGTTTTATGGTGCTATGATCCAGTAGCATGTGTGTAATATTTTCAATTCTTTTGCATTTACTTAAGCATATTCTGTGGGCTAGTATATGGTCTATTTTAGAGAACATTCCTTTTGCTGCTGAGAAGGAAGTATATTCTTATGTTGTTAGGTGGAACACTCTCTATACATCTAATAAGTATATTTGTTCACAGGTGTGATTCAGTTCTGTTATTTCTTTGCTGATTTTCTGTCTAGGTGAACTGTCCATTTGTGTCAATGGCATGGTAAGGTCTGCTGTAATAATTGTGTTAATGATTATTTGATTTTTCATTTCTGTCAATATTTGTTTTGCATAGCTGAGTGCTCCCAAATTTGGTGCATAGATATTTATGATTGTTATCTCTTCCTCTTGAAGTTTTCCCCTAACTAGTATATACTAGCCTTCTTTATCTATTTGGATCATTCTTGGTTTGGAGTTCACATTGTCTACAAACAGAGTAGCTACCCCTGTTTTTTTTAGGGGATCCTGTTGCATGGAACATTGTTTTCTATCCTTTGACTTTCATTCTATGAGCTTCTTTTTGGTTTAGATGGGTTTTCTGTATATAGCATATGGTTGGATGTTGTTTCTTGATCCATTCTGCCAGTCTGTTTCTTTTAATTGGTGGATTGAGGTAATTTACATTAATGGTTATAACTGACATTTATGGGTTTACTTGTGACATGTTATCTTTCTGCTGTTGATTTTTTACCTTTCCACTCTGTTTAATTGTTTGTCTTGCTTAGTGGTATTTTCCTATGTCTGTCTAGAATGTCTTTCTGCATTCTTTGTAGGGTTGGTTTGGTGGTCATGAAGTTCTTTGACCGTTCTTTGCTGTAGAATTATCGTATTTCTCCATTTATTTTGAAGGACAATTTGGCAAGGTACATCAGTCTGGGTTGGAAGTTGTTTTTCTGTAGGATATGAAATACTTCACTCCATGCTCTATTTGACTTCTTCGTCTGTGTTGAGAAGTCTGCTGTGACTCTGATAGGTTTTCCTTTATAGATGATCTGTCTCTTTTCTCTAGCAGCTTTTAATGTTCTGTTCTTACATTGAATTTCTGGGATTTTGATTATTATATGTCTAGGTGTGGTTTTCTTTTGGTTATGTCGGTTTTATGTCAGTTTCCATTCTCATATTTGGGAAATTTTCAGCTATTACTTCTATAAATAGCCTCAATATTATTTCTGTTGTCACCTTCTTTTTCATTGATCCTTATCAATCTTATCTTGTTGGGTTTTTTTGCACCATCTTGCAGTTGAATTGTTATTTCCTGTTTACTTGTTATTTTTAAAAGATTTTTCCTTTCCTGTTCCCTAGCTGCAATCTTGCCTTCAAGATCTGAAATTCTATTACCAGTTTCATTGAGGTGGTTTTGCTAACTTTCAATGGAATTTTTAATTTCCTGTATATCTCTTTGAATCTGCTTCATGCATTCTGTTGTTTCTTATATTTTTCATTCAGAGTTTCCATCTTTTTGCATTGTTCCTCTAATGTTTTATCTATGTCTTTTTTAGATGTGTTCAGCATTACTTTCATTACATTTATCATTACTTCTTTTTCCTGGGAGACTATTTCTGATTTGAGTTCTTTTATAGCTTCCTGGAGCTGTTTCTTTACTTCAGTTGATATCATTTCAGGCATTTCAGGTGTATGGCATATATTTTTTTCTGTGTCCATGTCTCCTAAGCTTGCTTGGGTTGGGCTGGAAGTTTGAGATTGCATTTTTCTCTTTCATTTTGTCATTTTCCTATATTTCCAGGTATCAAGTGATGTTTTAAGGCTTCTGTCATGCTCACAGAATCACTGGGAACACTTTTGGCTCCCAGACAAAGAGCAGGCAACAACTAGCCACTTGGAGTCCTCTGGGCATGGGCCAGTTAGGCCCACAGGGACCCCTGTTTGACCTCCTGTGATTTCATACAGAGTTTGGTCCTCTGGCCTGGGAGTGACATTCCAAGGCTTCTGTGTGTGCTGGGTTTCAACTTCTGTCACACTCTGGGCCTGGGACTCAATTCAAGCCCCTGCCGGCTGCTTGCAGTTCACTGGGCATGGCCCACTTAGGCCAGCTTGGACTTCCCATGCATCCTTGGGGGATTTCAGATGCAGGGTGTGGTCTAACCACTTGCAAGTGACATTCCAAGGCTTCCCTGTGTGCTGGATTTCAACCCATGCACACTCTGGGCCCAGGACTCAATTCAGGCCCCTGCCAGCTGCTTGGAGTTCCAGTATACAATATATTAACCATTTTTAATCTCCTATTATCTTGTTTGGAAATTCTCTATCATTGTTCTTGTTTGTTTTTCTCTTTAAAATAAAATATAAAAATATGAAACTTCAGAATGTTTAGATTACTTGACTTTTATACTTTTATACTTTATGCTTTCTACTATAGAAAAATAGAAAGAATATAAAGTTTGATAAAGATAAAGCACATGGTGTGGTGACACAAGACCATAATCCCAGCATTTTGGGGGAGAAGAGGATATGAAGTGTGAATCCAGCTGAACAACTTAGAAGTTTAAAAGATATGCCTCGAAAATAGTAAAATAAAATAATAAAATATAAATTAAAATGTAGGAATGGCACAGTGTGTAGCTGACTGGAAATGAAGGAAGGAAGGCAATTACTATTTTCAAGTTTTCTTTCTTCTGGGAAATGTGAGAAAAACATAAGCAAATGTTTTGGATTAGGAATGACACCAAATGTAAATTCGTATTCAGAAATGTTTTTTACATACTAACATTAAATACTTGTGAAGTATAGACTAGTATTATAATAATAGCAAAAGGTACAAAATACTGAGACTGACAAAATACTGAGACTGACATCTACTGAGACTGACATACTGAGACTGAGAATATAGTTTTATAAGCATAATTATGAGAACAGTGCTGGAATATTATAACATTTTAAAAATTTTTAAATAAAATTTTAAATGAATGCTGAATAAAAGATTTTAATAAATTTCAATAAATATTTTATATTCTAATAAGTATATTTACAAACATTTATCTTACATATTCAAAAACACTCTATGATTTAGTTCAATACTTGATATAAAAAGTCAAATCCACAAACACATACACATACACACACACATACATGCACGAAATTCTTGTATTCTCTAAGCATGTAATATAAGCAAAAAAAGGAATGATTGATAAATTTTACTACATTATTTTCTTTTCCTTTGTCTCTGGGAATTGAACCCGGGGCTCTTGTGCTGAGCTGTACCTTCCACAAAATTTTCTTTTGAGGCAGGGTCTCACTGAGTCACTGAGGAGCCCAGTCACTGAGCCCTGTGAATTTGCAGCTTTTGTGCTTCAGCCTCACAGACTACTGGAATTACAGATGTGCCTCAGCATGCCAGGTTTTATTATATTTATGTTAAAGGCTTTTTGTTATAGTTAGAAATCCTGAGGGGGGTAAAAATTGTTTCTTCAAAATTAAAGGAGTCATTCACTTACATAACTGATAATGCATTCAAGATTAGATTAATAAGGGATTTCAAAAACCTTAATCACTGGTATCAGTTAACTATGTGTGTATGTGAATTTCACTTCTAGGAATTCAATAATTGCAGGTTGAGATTATATATTAAAATTTAGAAACTGTGTCTATTGAACATGGATGAACACTTTTGGTTTGGTTTGGTTTTGCTTTTGGTCCTTATCCTGATTAACTAAAATGTACAGTACAGGAGTTATTACGTTGTTCTTACACTAGGCATTGTAAGTAATTTAGAGATGTTTTAAAATATACCAATCAAGATAATTTTATGTTGGCCAAAGAATGAGGAAGGGCTATATGTAAATGTTATGTCATTTGATAGATGGGATTGAAAATACTTAAATTAAATATAGATGAATGTCCAGGAATGAATCTCTCAGTGATACTATGGAACGACTATACTAGCAATATTTAACTATAACTGGTGTACTGAAATCTTTCAATAAGGATTATATAAAAGTAAGCAAAATAAAATTACAAATATAACTTTATAAATCTTTGCTGTCACTGTTGCCTGTCAAACAATTAGTCCTGTGGCACAGCTAAGTGATATGGACTGCCATTGTACATATCTCCTTTATCTCTGCTGAACATTGAGTTGGAACTCCACCACTATTCTGTGGAAATTTAATTTACTTTTAGTATAAAAAATGTGTAAGCAGAATTATATATTGTAGTAGCAAGAATCTGAGCCACATTTTCACTGTAAATGATTTACTAAAATGTGAAACAAACATAGCAGGAAGTCTTGCTGTTACTGAATACTCCCATATGAATAACAGTGGTATTTTTAATGTTTTGTTTCTCTTGTGAATTCTTGATTCAAAAATTCCATTGCTGTTGAGAGTTGTATAGCAACTCCATTCAGTGCTTAGCAGAGTATAAATCCTTGTTGAATATTCAAACTTTAGAAACTGTTAAATATTATAGATAAACTAATTACTTTTAGAAACATATTTATAAATTTGATTTAAAGATACTATAATTAGATACTAATTACACTGAACACACTTTATCAAGAGAAGTTCACTTATAAAGCCATTAATATTTATTCTCTGTTTCCATTATGAAAAGCCATCACAGTAGTAATAGTACTGGCACAGCTCTTCCTGAGGTGAAGACCATGCAGGTCAGCAGGAAAATGAAGAAAAAAAGTTAAGACAGAGAAAGCTGTGATCATGTGAAGCCTTCTATCCAGATGAGAAAAAAAGAAACTTCTCAATCTCTGTAGTGTTTATTTAAACATTAGAAACTTAGTGTCAAATGACACCCATTGCCTACATCCATGGCAACCTAAGGTCTTAGTGTTCTTGAGACTGGAGCATTTGTTTATATGAAGTGTTCATCCTTCTTCAACCAGTTACCTCTCCCCTGCACGGCTGATTAATCTCGTTTCAGCTGATTCCTGCAAGTTTTCTGGTCCCTTATTCCATATAAGTAGATACCTACAAACTGCTTGACAAATGAATCAAAATAATAGTTTTAAGAAGCTTAGTGACCTATGAGTGAACACAGACATAAATGTACATATACAGAAAAGTTACACAAGCAAAATAAAGAGTTTAGTGGAAAATAAAATTATATAAAAGCATCTAGGAAAAATTAGGAAACTAAAAACACAAGAAATGAAATGGCAAATGTATTAGAGAATATACTTCAAAAGAATTTAGGAACTTGAATATGAGTTATTTGAAAATATGTAGGAAGAGAAAAATATTTTACAAGAGGCGCATCATAAGCTTCATTGTTGGCTGCATTTGCAAAAAGTTATTTTGGAGGTATGATATCTTAGACGAGGGGGATTTATTTTAGAGGGGGCTGATTTTTAAAACCCTGGAGAGATAAAATCTAAATTTATAATTTTTAGAAAAACTAAATTATTTTTAACTATTTACATGTAAAGAGAACATGTTTCCACAGAAAAATACATAGGATTTATCCACAAATAAACAGAAGGACACAACAGAAAGAAAGCAAAATAACATAGAACACACAGGGAGGATCAGGTTGTTTACTGGTCTAATCAACATGTACATAAGTAACAAATCAGAAAAGTGGTTTTAGGTGTTTAATCTACAAAGTTGTAAAGAAGGAATTATCCCAGAGATGCAAGAATGATTCAACATTTCCAAATGAATAGAAGTAAAACATCATACCAATAGAGTAAAGAACAAATTAATGGCTGGAACACCTGGGAGGCTCCAGGCATGACTGGGCTGCCTCAGATTGCCATCATGGGCCTGCCCCATGGCTGGGAACACCTGGAACACCCCCAGCATCACTGAGATGTCTCAGACTGCAGCTGTGGGCACATCCCTCAGCCAGCACTCCTGGGAGGCTCCTGGAGCCACAGCTGGCTCAGACTGCTGCTGAGGGACCATCACTTGGCCAGCTAGCCTGGGTCCCCTCAGACTGCTGTTGCAGGCCCATGCCTCAGCCTGGAATGCCCCCAACACAACTCAGCTGCCTCTGACTGCTGCCTTGGGCCTGCCCCTCAGCCCAGTAGGCCTGGGACACCTCTGACCACCTCCATGGGCCACCCCTTGGGGAACCCACACACCATCTGGACCTACTACTGCAGTTGATCTCTGGATCCAACCCTTTCTCCCAGAACCTTAGACTACAGCAGATTACCATGCTGGCTGGATTGGAGACTCAGGAACCCCTCATCCATACAGAAAACCTCAGCAGGCTCCAGTCAGTGTGGTGAGTTTGCTCCTAAAATAGAGGTCTGCAGTGGGTCAATAGGAGCAGAAGTGAAACTCCCTCCAACTGTAAGACCTTGGCAAACATGGCAAGAAAGTGAGTAATCCCCTCCTCCACACAGAGAACATCAGACAGGTTGAGAAGTGGGCCAATAATGACCCCTCCAAATTAGAGGAAATTAAAAGAACTTCTGAGACCCCCAGGGACACAGTAGGGCCTCAGATGACACAAACACTACAGCCAGGGAGACCTGGTGACCTGCAACATCCTGAAGATATAACAACAGCAGGAACTAAGAGTTGGCCTACAACAATACTTCTAGGCTAGTTAGCCCAGAAAGCATATAGGACTCACCCAACAGGCCCTGTAGGAGGAATACAGGAGGCTGGATCTCCTGCTCATTGTGGTACCCTGCAATTTGAAAAACATCAACCACACAGAGGATCCTACAATTCACATTACAGACAGTTGAGACTGTTGGGATTGAGAGACCAAATATTTACCCAAAAGGAGAAAATGACAAAATGAAAAGGCAAAATGCAATTTCAAACATCTAGTCCAACAGGAGGAAGTACTGGCAACACTGAAATAGAGGACATTAAAAGTCATACACCGGAAATCTCTGAAAAGATAGCAAATGAAATAGAGAAACAAATCCATGAGGCTATAGAGGAAATCAAATTAGCAATAATGTCTTACATAAAGACAGAATAACAACCTTAATAAATGAGTTGCTCAACATAGCTAGAGAAGAAATAGATTAAAAAAATACAGGACCATGGGAAATTGATTGAACCCTTGAATGAACAATGTAGAAAAGAAGCAGAACCTATGAAACAAATTGAAAGAGATATGCAAGAAACAAAAAAAATGTATTGAAAGCTGGAAAAGCCATTTAAAAGAAGCTGAGGGTAGAATTTCAGACCTTGAGGACAGGATCACAGATAGCGATCATGAAAAGGAAGAACTAATAAAAACTACAAAGTATCACGAAATGAAAATCCAGCAGCTTCAAGATGATGCCAAGTGAAACAATATATGCTAATAGGCATCAGTGAAGATGCAGGAGTCATGCAAATTACATAACTAAAATAGTCACAAAAGTAATTGCATAAAATTTCCCAAACATGGAGAAAAAATCTGATATACTAATAAGTGAATCATGTAGAATGCCAGTCATAACCAACATAAACTTACACCCAGACTTATAATAATTAAGATCTCAGACATACAGCATAAAAACAGAATACTAAAAGCTTTTAGAGAAAAGATACAACTCACCTATCAAGGAAAGCCTATTAGAATCCCAGCAGACTTCTCAGCCCAAACCTTCAGGTTAAGATGAGCTTGGAGTGAAGTATTTCAAACCCTAAAAGAAAATGACTTTCACCCCAAACTGATGTACCCAGGAAAACTGTCTTTCAAATTTAATGGAGAAACAAGATACTTCCTTGACAAAGAACAACTAAAGAAATTCATGTCCACCAAACCTACCTTACAAAGAGTACTGAAAGACATGCTAGATAGAGATAAAAATGACCACAATTGCCAGAACAACAACAGAAAGAAACCACCAGGCTGGACAAGAAATTAACTAATGGAGAAAAGCAGGAAACTAACAATTGTAGCACAACATGCCAAAGTCAAGTCAGTACATAACAATGATATTCATTTATGTAAATGGGCTCTATTCACCTATCAAAAGAAACAGGTTGACAGAATGGATCAAGAATACATGATCCCAAAGTATGCTGTATACAAGAAACACATCTGACTCAAAAAGAAACTCATAAATTAAAAGTCAAAGGATGGAAAATAGTATTCCATGCAATAGGAACCCAGAAAGTAAAACAGATAGCTATTCTGTTTGCAGACAGAGTGAACTTCAAGCCTAAAAAGATTAAAAGAGATAAAGAAGGCCGCTAAATACTTGTAAGTGGAAAATTATAAGAGCAAGAACTAACAATTATAAATATATATATGCACCATATACAGGAGCACCCAACTATATAAGACAAATACCAATGGACATGAAAAACCAAATATACAAGAACACAATTGTAACAGGAGTCCTTAACACCCCACTGTCACAAAAAGATAGATCAACTAGACAAAAATTCAGCAAACAAATAACAGAACTGAATCACACCTGTGAGCAAATGGACTTAGTGGATGTTTACAGATTTTTTCCACTCAACCACATCAGATTATATATTCTTCTCAGCTGCACATGAGAAATTTTCCAAAATAGACCATATATTAACCCATAAAGCATTCTTAACTAAATGTGAAATTATCCCATGCACAATATCTGACCATAGTGCACTAAAATTGGAAATCAATGGACCAAAAAACTGCAAGACCTGCATAAATACATGGAAACTAAATAACAGCCTTCTGAATGACCAGTGGGTTACAGATGAAATTAAAGAAGTAAAACAATACTTACAATACAATGAAAATACACATACAACATACTGTAACCAATGGATTGCAATGAAAGCAGTCCAAAGAGGGAAATATATAGCAATAAATAGTCACATCAAGAAAATGGAATGGACACCCCTAGGACAGGGGATTGTACCCCGGGGGCTCTGCCGGCCCCAGTTCTCCATGCCCACTTCTGCATCTCAATTAAGAAAGCCAAGAATCTCCAGAGAGGTAGAGATTGCCTGAGGTGAGTTCCGGTGACCTGGGGAAAGTTGGAGACCTACATTCTGGCTCTTGAGTTTCTGGGGAGCTACCAGGACACTGGGCTGGGTCCAGCAGATTGCAGGGCCTCAGTCAACCATGCTCAGTGGCCTTGTTTCAGTCCAGGAGGCAGGAACCTTGCTTGAGGACTCTGGGCCCAATTAGGCTGGCCTGGGGACAGCTTATGACCAGCACTCCCAGCTGCTGAGTTCATATCCACACCCCTAGAACAGGGGATTGTGCCCTGGGGACTATGCCAGGCCCAGGTATCCATGCCCAGCTTCTGCATCTCAATTGACAGCAAGGAGTCTACAGAGAGGTGGAGGTTGCTGGGGTGAGTTCCGGTACCTGGGGAGAGTTGGAGATCTACATTCTAGCTTTTGAGTTCCTGGGGAGCTACCGGAATGGTGGACTGGGTCCAGCAGATTGCAGGGCCTCAGTCAACCATGCTCCTTGGCCTTGTTTGAGTCCAGGAGGCAGGAACCATGCTCGAGAATTCTGGGCTCAATTGGGCTGGCCTGGGAATGGCTTGTGACCAGCACTGCCAGCTGCAGAGTTCGTATCCACACCCTAGGACAGGGGATTGTACCCCGGGGGGTCTGCCGCCCAGGTTCTCCATGCTCAGCTTCTGCATCTCAATTAAAAAAACCAAGAATCTCCAGAGAGGTGGAGATTGCCTGAGGTGAGTTCTGGTGACCTGGGGGAAGTTGGAGACCTACATTCTGGCTTTTGAGTTTCTGGGGAGCTACCGTAACGCTAAACTGGGTCCAACAGATTGCAGGGCCTCAATCAACCATGCTCAGCAGCCTTGTTTCAGTACAGGAGGCAGAAACCTTGCTCCAGGACTCTGGGCCCAATTAGGCTGGCCTGGAGGCAGCTTATGACCAGCACCGCAAGCTGCTGAGTTCATATCCACACCCCTAGGACAGGGGATTGTGTATCAGGGGTTTTTCTGGCCCTAATTCTCCACACCCTACTTCCATCTTTAGATTTAGGGGGACAAGTACCTGCAGAGGAGATAAGCCTGCGCCAGTAGCTGAGGGTGCAGGAGGAGATTTTCAACACACCCAGAGAAAGCTTTGGAACCACTCAAACCAAGGAAATAAAGAAAAATGACAAAAGGAAAGACCAAAAGGCAGGTTCATCACCAGCCCAACCCAAGAAAGCCTGGGAGCCATGTACATAGAAGAAAATAGAAGCCATACACCTGAAATAACTGAAATTATATCAACTGAAATAAAGAAGCAACTAGGGGAAACTATGGAGAAATTCAAATTAGAAATAATTGCCCAGGTAAAAGAAGAAATGATAAAAGTAGTGAAAGAAATAGTGAACACATCTAATGAAGACACAGCTAAAAAATTAGAGGAACAAAGCAAACAGATAGAATCCCTCAAAGAACAATATAAGAAACAAAGAGAATGCATAAAGCAGATTCAAAGAGATATACAGGAAATCAAAAATTCTATTGAAGTAAAAACCGCCTCAATGAAACTGAAGATAGAAATTCAGACCTCAAAGATAAGATCACAGCTAGTGAACAGGAAAGGAAATATCTTTTAAAAATAACAAAGAATCAGGAAATAACAATTTGACAGCTGCAAGATTATGCAAAGAAAAAAAACATAAGATTAATAGAGATAAATGAAAAAGAAGGGAACAGCCAAAATGATATCAAGAGGATATTTACAGAAGTAATGGCTAAAAACTTCCCAAACATGAGAATGGAATCTAACAGTTGGATTACTGAAGCACACAGAACTCCAAATAGCCATAACCAAAATAAAACTACACCCCAACACATAATAATCACCATCCCAGAAACCCACCATAGGAACAGAATACTAAAAGCTGTTAGAGACAAAAGACAGATCGCCTATAAAGGAAAACCTATCAGAATCACAGCAAACTTCTCAACACAAACAATGAAGTCAAGAAGAGCATGGAGTGAAGTATTTCAGATCATAAAGGAAAACCACTTCCAACCCAGACTGACGTAACCTGCAAAACTGTCCTTCAAAATGGATGGAGAAATAAGATACTTCCATGACAAAGAACAGCTGAAAAATTTCATGACCACAAAACCAACCCTACAAGGAATACTGAAAGATATTCTAGATGCACATAAGATAAACCCAACAAGCAAGGTAGACAATTAAATAGAATGGAAAGCTAAGGATACAACAGCAGAAAGATAACATGTCAACAATAAACCAATATATAACAGTTATAACCATTAATGTAAATGGCCTCAACTCACCAATCAAAAGAAACAGACTGGCAGAATGGATAAAGAAACAACATCCAACCATATGCTGTCTACAAGAAACCCATCTTACCCAAAAGGAAATCCATAGACTGAAAATCAAAGGATGGAAAACAGTACTTCCCACAACAAGA
>PVJX010014258.1:0-45343 GCA_004027295.1 Dolichotis patagonum
CTTATCTCTTGTTTAATTTGAATTAATATTTCAGTTTTGGTCCCACTTACGAGGTCTTGAATATATCTCTTTATGTCCGCTAATGCTGTGCTTGATGTTGCATTTTTGCTGCCCTCAGTCTCTTTTGTATTTACCTCTCCTGGATCAATGTTCTCAGGGTTGGGGGCTGGGAGTGTTTTCTTGTTTCTCCCTTTCGCCATGTTTTTGGTTCCTTCCATACAAGTGTACAGTGTAATTCCCAGACCCTTTTCTTGTTGTTTAAGGCTCCTCTAGAGGGTGCAGGCTAGGAGCTTTAGCCCTCTTCAATAGGTTATCAAAGATTAGAGTTCACCCACGGGCAGTGTGCGCTAGCTCCTCCCTTCTGGGCCAGTCAACCTTTGCAGGCCTTCACTGCATCAGTGTGCACTGATCTCAGGGTAGTAACTGGGTCCCCGCCAGGGGCGTGGCCTATTTCAAGCAGATTCCGCCAATCTGCTCGGCGAGGGGAATAACCAGCTGAAGCCACTTCCTTATGGAGTTAGGGCTGTCCTGCCCAAATCCAACATGTCGTCCAGTCGGTTTCCCCTTTCCCGTGGGAGGGTCTTATTCTCATCACTCACTGTGTCCCAAAGAACTGCTGGACTGCCCAACCTCCGACCCCAGCGCAGCTGTGGTGGGAATTCACGGTGCCTCTGGATGGGTCGTGTGCAGTGCCGGTCCCGGTTCAGCTCCAGGCTCCGGCGGCTCAAGCCAGTTGCTTTGGCGCAGATCGCTTGTTCAGGTCAGGCGGAATTCAGGTGTCTTGAAGCGGGTACCATGCTCGCTGATCTTATCTTCACTAATAGTAGCCCCAGGACCTCTTATTCAAGCGGGGTTTTGCGCTTTAGTTTCTTTCTGTGTTGTGGGAGTCCATCTCTCTCTGTTTGGGTCTCTCCAGGGTGTTTTATTCTGGCATTTGAGCTGTCTCTCTCAGAGAGGGTCTCTCTCCTGCTACCTACCAGTCCGCCATCTTGTCTCTTCCCCAGCTTCCTTTCAAAAATCCCATAAAATTATGCTATGCCAGTTGGTATTTATTTATTTATGTATTAATGGCTATGGAGATTGAACTCAGGGCCTTTGAACTGAGCTACTTCCCCAGTTCCCTCTGACTTGTTTGTTTGTTTGTTTGAGATAGGGGCTCATTAAATTGCTAAATTGCCCATGCTATACTTGAACTCTTAATCTTTCTGCCTGCCTCTGCATCCTCCCAGGGTGCTAGGATTAAGGGGTACACCACGCCTGGCTTGGGTTTATATTTAGATGCACTATGTTTGTGCACTATGCACATTCATGATTGTTTTATTTTGTATGTATGGGGTTGTCAGTTTCACCTGACAACTGGTATGGTCACTTTTAAAGAATATTGACACAAGCGGAAAGAAAAAAAATATGTATATATGTATATGTATATGTGTACATATATTTATATGTACATAAAAATAGTTAAGATAGTTATACTACTGATTTCTCTGAGTTCACTGAAGAGAAAGACTCGTGCTGATATTGTTCAGATGATTGAAGGCAGATGTCTTGTGCTCTGAGAAAATGATTTGGGGATGGCAATGTGCAACCTATGTACCATTGTTACCCCCTGACTGATGTGCTTTGAAATTTTATTGTGGTTTCTTCTCCTTCTTACCTTCCTCCTCCTCCCCTTTTTCTTCTCCTTCTTCTCCACCGGGAATCGAACTCATGACCTAGCACTTGCCAGGCAGATGCTTATGCCACTGAGCTAAATCCCCAGCCCCTCTTTTTCTTCTTCTTTTTTTATTCTTCTTCTTCTTCTCCTTTCTTTTTATGTTTGAATAAAATCAATTTAAAAAAATAAATAAAGAATATTGACACTGGCCTGGAGAGGTTGTCCAATGTTAGAGAGCTTGCTTAGTGTATGTGAGGCCCTGGGTGGGCTCAGTCCCTAGCACTTACCCCCAAAATAAAAAGACACTGAAGTCAGAGAAATTTAGATTCAATATCAGTTCCTCTGATTATGAATAAAAATAATTTCATCACTATCCAGTCATGGTGGCACACATCTTTATTTTTTTTTAAGGGAATAAAACAAAACGATAAAATGAAACAAAACTAAACAATAAGGATGATATTTGCAAAAACAAGGAAACAAAGAAATCCACGATAGTTACTATATTGCATATTGTTATTCTCTAAATAGATGCTCAGTCTACCAGCTTTAGGTCTGCAAAGTCAATCCAGCAAGCATTAAGTCCTTCCTTTACTTCAGTTGCTATCAGCTCAGCCTGCATTCCTCTGAATCTACTGGTTGGGGCAGGGTTGTGGAATCTTCTCTCCAGACCCAGCCACTGCTGGTACACAGGAGGTTGCTGCTGCTTCCTGGTAAGCATACATCTTTAATCCCAGCATCTGGGGAGACTTAAAAAGGAGGATTACAAGTTCAAACCTAGTCGGGGCAATTTAGCAATTTATGGAGGCCCTATCTCAGTATACAAAGAAGAAGAAAAAATCCTGGACATGTGGTTCAGTGCAAAGATCTGGGTGTAATCCCCAGTACCACAAACAACAAAGGTCACTATCTGCTGGGCATGGTGGCACATACCTGTAATCCCAGCACTCAGAAGGCTGAGGTAGGAAGATTGCCCTGAGTTTGAGGCCATCCTAGGTTACCTAAGTGAGTTCAAGGCCTGAATGAACAACATAGCAAGACCCTGTCTCCAAAAAACAAAAAACAAAACAAAACCAAAAAGTCACTATCATTGATCACCACGTTCAAGCATCAAGCGCAGTACTTTATCCATATTGTGCACTACTTTTGCTTCTCTCACAAACCCTGTGAAGCACATGTCAGCAGCTTTCAGAGGTGGAAACTAAGAAAGGAGTTAACTAACTTGCCCCCAAGATGGTAAGTGCTAGGGGCTGGGGATTTAGTTCAGTGGCATAGCATCTGCCTGGAAAGCATATGGTCCTCAGTTCGATTCCTGCTACCCTAGAAAAAAAGAAAAGAAAAGATAGTAAGTGCTGAAGCCCAGAAACAGAACTGATGTAGTTGAACTCAAATGGCTTGAGACCAGGATAAGTGATTTTCCCATGGAAGTGTTCTTATTTTAAAGCACCTAGAGCAACTTTAGTTTGCGGTAGTAGGTAATGTTTTAGCCAGACACCTGTCAGTTGACAAGGTGTTTACATACCCTGAATCTTGCATTCTTTAAACTTGGAAAGTTACCAATAAATTTCCTGCTTTCACTGAAATCTGAAAATCTTTCTTCCTACTAGTATTACATTTCACCAGCAGGTAGTGCTGTTGAGCACTGGTTTAAAACAAAACAAAACAAAACAAAACAATCTCTTCTAATTCCCAAGTGCATAGTTGTCACATAAAAGATGCCTACCTCTTCAAGAGGGTTGTTGGAGCTTAGGTGATACCCTGAAAATATATGTATGTTTAAGGTTTATTAAGCTCAAATATAGTATGCTGCTTTAAAATACTATGAAAGGGAAGGTTTAAATGTATATTTGGGGAGACAGTTGTTTTGTTTTTTGCAACATATGGTTCAGGCTGGTCTTGAACTCACTATGTAGCCAAGAATGGCCTCAAATTCAGGCAGTCCTGCCTCAGCCAGCTAAGTGTTGGATTACTGGAATGTGTTACCATACCAGCTAAACATAACTTTATGAACTGGAGATGTAACTTTCTGTTAGAGAGTGGGCTAACACAACAGCTTTCAATGATACAAACAGCCCACTGTGGCACACATGCTGGGTTCACCCCAACTGGCCTGGCATGTACAAGGCCCAAAGCTTGAGCCCCAGAACAATAGTTAATTAAGTAATAATTAATTAAGTACATAAGTAAGTAAGTTTTTCAGGAGCTGTGGTATAGATCTGTGGAAAGCACATTCTTGGCACACATGAGGCTCTGGGTTTAATTTCTCACACACACATACACACACTAGCCATACTGTTACAGCCTGTGTCTAGATGAACCCCCAAAGCCTCATGCAGTCATAGTTGGGGATTTTTTAGAAGTGGCTGGGATTGATTCATAATGCAATGCTATAGGCTCAAGGGTACTAAGATTAAGGGTGTGAATGCTACCTGCCCTGGGTAGTTCAGATAAGATAAAAGAGGCAGAAAGATACTGTTAGGCCCTTCTCTTGCTTTGCTGCCTTCTGCCCACCGTGAACTGTTTCTCCTCTGTGATACCACTTTCCCACACTGCCCTGCCTCGGAACCTACTGATTATGGACTGAAACCTCTACAAATTGTGAGCTAACTAACTCTTTCCTCCTTTCACTCATGGGTTTTGGGTCTTCTGTCTCAGCAACAAGAAAAGTCACTAAGACACTAACCTTTTTCTTTTTCATTTTTTTAAGTGCTGCTGGAGATCAACCCAGGGTCTCAAGTAAGCACTCTATCACCAAAGTGAACCCCTACCCCTCACCCTTAATTTTGTAGATATTGCCTGGATTTTTTTATTTTTGTTTTTTGTGGGTTTGTTTTGTCTTTTTGAAACAGGGTTTCATGATACAGTTCAGGCTGGCCTTGAACTCACTTTGTAGCCCAGGCTGGCCTTGAACTTGAAGCAATCCTCCTGCTTCAGCCTCCTGAATGCTAGGATCACAGGTGTGCACCACCGCACTGAGCCCAAGTGTGACTTCTGACCTTTATATACAAGGTTATCAGGGTAGAATGCAAACCCAGTCCCCCCACCACCACAAATTACACAGTCAAGTTTCCCACGTTTGAGGAAATCACAGGGGTCAGCACATCCTGAGTGCAATGGGTGAGCCTCTCCCTGGGAAAACCACCTTCGTGATAATGGTATCTCCCCTGCCAGGAAAATATCTGCATGGATATTTTAATAAGGCTTTAAACCAAAGACTGGGCATGGCATTATATGCCTGTAATTGCAGCACTCAGGAGCTTGAAGCAGGAAGATTTCTGGGAGTCTGAGGCCAAGCTGTGCTACAAAGTGAGTTTAAGGCCAGCCTGTACTAGATAGTGGAAACTTATCTCAAAAGAACCCAAAATAAAACAAAGTGAGACAGAAAAAGACTTTGAGCTTCAGTTACAGAGACAGTGACACAAGGATACATATACAGATCAATGGAACAGAATTGAAAACCAAAAAATTAACCTTCACAGTTAAGGGCAGTTGTTTTGTTTTGTTTTGTTTTGTTTTGTTTTCTTGTTTTTGAGACAGGGCCTCACTATAGGCTGGCCTCAAACTCACAGCAATACTCCTGCTTCAGTCTCCCAAATGCTGAGATTACACATGTGTGCCACCACGCCCAGCCAGGGTAGTTTTTAAAAGGATACCAAAATGATTAAATGAGAAAAAAATAGCCTCTTAACAAGTGCTGCTGGGACAACTAGATATCACATACAAAAGAATTTGGTGTTTTATACCACTTACAAAATGAAGAATGACACTTAACGTCATTTACCAAAAATTACCTTGAAATTAATAGAATATCCAAATGTAAGAGCTAAAACCATAATATACTTGTAAGAAAACATAGGTAAAGTCTTCCATGACCTGGGATTAGGCAGTGGTTTCTTAGATGTTACCGAAAGCATAAGAAACAAAAGAAAAACTAGATATCATAAGATTTTAAAAACTGTCTTCCAAGGGCAAGAAGATTACTATGAGTTTAAGGCCAACCTGGGGCCTGAGCTACATAGCACAACCTTGCCTGAAAACATCAGACACGCACACACATGCACACACACACACACACACACACACACAAACTATACTTCGAAAAACACCACTAAGGAAGTGAGTTGGGCACAGTGGTGCACACCTGCAATCCCAGCACTTGGATGGTTGAAGCAGGAGGATTGCCAAGAGTTCAAGGCTAGTTTGGACACATAGTGAGACCAATGCTAGCCTGAACTACAAAGTAAGACCCTGTATCAAAAACAAAAAGCAAATACTGGGCGTGGTGGCACATGTCTGTAATCTCAGCACTTGAAACGCTGAGGCAGAAGGATCACCACAAGTTTGAGACCAGCTACCATGGTGGATTCTAGGTCATTTTGAACTATAGAGATGAGACTCTGTCTCAAAAAAATAAAAGAATAAATAAAAATAAAGGAGTTCAGGCTAGTCTTAAATTCACAGTGACCTTCCTACCTCATCCTCTCAAGTCCTCAGATTATAGACATGCACCACTATACTCAACAATTGTTATTTTTTGAGGTGCTAAAAATCAAACCCAAAGTTGATGGTTCAGAACCATGGAGAGCAGCAGATGCAGCTCAATTTTGGTGAGGTGACTGTGGCGGGACTGCCAGGCCTTGTTTTAAATCCCTGAGTTTGGAGCAGTACTTGACATAAATAATATACAGCAAACATTTGTTGAGTGGAATAAATTCTCTGTAGTGAAATCAATTCAAGCAAAACTATGCATACTTTCAAGGTTCTTAATATACACACTTTTAAAGGTTTGGGCTGGGGATTTAGCTCAGTGGCATAAGCGCCTGCCTGGCAAGCGCGAGGTCGTGAGTTCGATCCCCAGTACCGCAAAACAACAACAACAACAACAAAGGTTTGTATTGACTGGTATATCATTATTTTTCTCCATTTGGCTTTTGTAAGCTGGGGGCAGAGGGTGTCTTAGTTACTTTCTATCACTAAGGCAAAATATCTGACACCTGCAATTTAAAAGAGGTTTCAGTAGGTCTGATCTATGGTTGGCCAGCTCCAATGCAGAAAACGCATAGCAGAATGGCATGGCATTTCATAGTTTGGTTTGGTTTTATTCTGTTTTGTCTTGTTTGATTTTATTATATCTGATGGCATGGGAAGCTATTTCAAAGACCAAAACATTTTATGGTAACTACTTTAAGTGTACTATTATCTTATTTTGAAGTCATGTATTGTGTTCATTGTTTTGTTTTTATTGGTTCTATTCTGTTCTGTTTAATTTTCCTATGTCTGATGGTATGGGAAGCTATTTTGAAGACAACAAGAGGCATTATGGTAGCCATTGTTGATTTCCTAATATCTTGTTTTGAAGTTCTGTATCACTGATACTGTTTTGTTTTGATTGGCTTTATTTTGTTTTATTTTGCTTGGTTTTATTCTCTTTAAAACACAAAATTTAAAAAAAAAGAAATACATTATTTTTGTGGTAGAAAAAAAAAAGAATGGAATGACAGAGTAAAGTTGTTCACAGTGTAATGGTCAGAAAGCAGAGAAGAGAGGACCTAGAAAAGAGAATACACCCTTGCAAGTCATGATCCAGTGAGCTGCCCTTCCAACCAACCTCATTTCCAAGCATAAAACTTGGAGGACTTATTCGATCTAAACCAAAATATCCCGCCTTGTTCCCAAAAAGCCTTATGTCCATCTCATTATGCAAAATGCATTTGCCCATCTGTAAGAGTTGCCAAAGCTTTAACAGTTTCCAGCACTGCTGAAAAGTACAGGTTCAAAGTCTCCTCTAAGAGCCAAACTCTTAGCTGGCATCCTCTGTGAAAATCAAAAAGAAAGTTACACACTTCTGACATACAATGGCATAGGGTAAACATTCCCATTCCAAAGGAAGAAATAGGAGAACAGACAGAAATTAGATCAAGGCAAGTCCTAAACCTGGCAGGGTCAACATTAAATCCTGTGTCTGCATATCCGGTATCTGGGGCATGCTGTGGTGATTTTGTCATCTCCAAATCATTCACCCAGATCACAAGACATTTGCATTCAATTGTTTAAATAATGTCAGCACAAATCTTTTCTTCAGGGAACTCAGAGAAGTTAGTAGTATAACTATGTTAACTAGGTTTTTTTTTAAATATACATGTACATGTACATATACATATACATATACATATACATATGTTGTTTCTTTCAGCTTCTCACACTGAGACAATACAATGTTTATACAAGTGTGTCTTATTTATTTCACTTATGAGTATGACCACAAGTTGTATCCATTTACCTATAAAAGTCTCAAATTTACCCTTCCTTATGGCTGGGTAGTACTCCATTATATAAAAATACCACACCTTTTTTATCCATTCCTCAGTTGATGGGCATTTAGGTTGTTTCCAAGATCTGGCTATTACAAATTGTGCTGCTACAAACATGGGTGCACATATATTGCTGTGGTATGATGTTTTTAATTCTTTTGGAAACATACCGAGAAGGGGAATACCTGAGTTGAATGAGACCACTAGTCCTAGATTTTAAGGAATCTCCGCACTGATTTCTATAGTGGTTGCACCACTCTACATTCCCACCAACAGTGGAGAAGGGTACATTTTTCCCTAAAGCCTCTCCAGCGTTCGTTATTGGTTGATTTTTTTGATAATAGTTATTCTTTATGGGGTAAAATGGAATCTCAGTGTTGTTTTAATTTGTATCTTTTGACTGACCAGTGATGTTGAATGCTTTTTTACATATTTATTTGCTGTTTTTATTTCTTCATCTGAGAAGTATGTATTCATCTCAGATGTCCACTTTTGGATTGGGTCTTTAAATCTGGGAGGATTGATTTTGTTGAGTTCTTTTTATGTTCTTGATAGTAATCCTTTGTCTGAGAAACAACTGGAAAACATTTTCTCCTATGTTGTGGGTTGTCTCTTCAATTCTGTTGGTGGTTTCTCTTGCTGTGCAAAAGCTTTTCAGTAGGGTGAGATCCCAGTTGTTGATTCTTTGTGATAGTTTCTGTGCAATCTGAGTTTTTTACCTATTCTATCTTCCAGCAGATTTAATGTTTCTGTTTTAATATTAAGATCTCTGATACATTCCAATTTTAGGTTAGTGCATGATGAAAGATATGGGCCCAGTTTATGTCTGGCATGTGTGAAGCCAGTTTTCCCAGCACCATTTATTAAAGAGGCTATCTCTTTATGCCAAACACAGTCACTGGAAGAAAGATAGCTTGTTTAATAAACAGAGTTCTTTTAATTTGGAGACAAATTCTTGCTAACTTGCCCAAGTGGGCCCCCTGAGTCAGCCTCCCAAGTAGATGGAATTAGAGGCACATGCCACCATGCCAGCAAAAAAAGAATTTTTTAAATCAGTGTTCTCAAGTAATATTAATCAATGATTTACTTCTTTATTTTTGTGATATATTTGTCTGTTTTGTAGTTATGTTGGCCACATAAAACAAATTGTGAAACCTTTCTTCCTCTGTTTCAGAGTTTGTGTGTGATTATATGTTATTTCTTCAATAAAAGTTTAATAATATTCACCACCAAAACTAGCATTTTCTTTATAGAAAGTTTTTTGATTAAAAAATCAGCCTCAGAATGCTGGGTGTGGTGGCGTACCCCTGTAATCCCAGCACTCAGGAGGCTGAGGCAAGAGAATGGTTGCAAGTTCCAGGACAACTTGGGCTACGTAGTGAGTTCAAGACCAAGCAGAACTACACAATGAGACAAGTTCAAAATAATAATAATAACAATAATAATGACGGTAGTAATACAAGAATTTCCAGCGCTTTTTTTGAGACAAATCTTACTTTGTAATTTAAACTATCATTGAACTCACTATGTAGCCCAGGCTGACCTCGAACTCAAACACAATCTCCTGCCTCAGTCTCCCAAGTGCTGTAATTACAGGCATGTGCCACCATGCTCAACTAATGGCAATACTCGGTATTTTTATTTTTTATAATGTGAGATAGGGTCTTGCTATGCAGTTCAGGCTGGCCTCAAACTTGCAGTGATCCTCCTGCCCAGGCTAACAAGTCCTGGGATGATACATGTGCGCCACCACAGCCAGCAGCAATGCTCTTTCAAACATACAATTTTTTTTTTTTTTTATCGGTACCAGGGATCGAACTCACGACTGCCTGCTTGCAAGGCAGGCGCTTATGCCGCTGAGCTAAATCCCCAGCCCCCAAACATACAATTTAAGTAGAAATCATGCTATATTATGAAATAATAAAATATACTCTGTTATCTATTTTAAAAATGTACATTGCCAAATATGACAGCATATGCCTGTAATCCCAGCCATCTGGGCTACTGAGGCAGAAGCATCACAATTCAAACTCAGCCTCATATGACTTGGCAAAACTATGTCTCAAAAGAGTTTTTTTTTAAAGGGCTGGGAGGCACACACCTATAATCCCAGCAATCAGGAGGCTGAGGCGGGAGGCCTCTTATAAATCTGAAACCAGTCTGGGGTACAAAGTGAGCTCAAGGCAAGCCTGAGAGGTATAGAGAGACCCTGTCTCAAAAAGATGAAGTAAATATATAAAATAAAATAAATAGAGGGCTGAGAATGCAACTCAGTGCAAAGGCCCTATGTGCAATTTCCAGTAGCATAAGTAAATAAATAGCAACTCTGACTGTTCCTGGATAGGAAACTGAGACAATTGTTTGATAAATTTAGTTCCCTTCTCATCCACTTTTCTTAATGATCCTTGACTTTGCAAAATAAAGTTCAAAATAAAACAACACAAAGCCAAGCGATGTAGTCATTGTGTAACTACACATAATGAGGGGGTTATTTACTTTGAATCATATGGTTTGTTTTCCCCATTTAGTCCCTTGCCTAGTTGTAGATCCTGTATTAAAATTGCTGTCACAAGCTGGGATGGTAGCCCATGCCTGGAGGCTGAAGCAGAAGGATCACCTCAAGCTGACGTCCAACTCGGGATGTACAGCAAGTTCAAAGTCAGCCTGAACAATTTAGGAAACCCTGTCTCAAAAATACAAAGCAAAACAAAGCTCAAAGTTCCTGTCACAGAAAGGCAATGAAGTAACATGATGCAACTCACTCACATCAATTCACCTTGAACTTTAACTTGCCCAGCTTTTAAAGCCTTGTTTATAAATCAATGAAAGATACAATCTGTGATCCAAATTATTTGTACCAGGTGATCGAACTCACAACCTTGTGCTTGCCAGGCAGGTACTTGTACTGCTGAGCTATGTCCCTGGCTGAGGGATTTATTGACTTGTGTTTACAGATACGATTTACAGGTTTAAGCAATGCTCTAGAGATTATCAGATGATTGGATGGCGATCCCTGATGCAATCTTCCTCATTCATTCCCCAGGCAGGTGCCATAATCTACATGTACGGATATTCTCTCTTTTATTTTTGGTGTCAGAAACTGAAAGTATGCACCACTTTTGCAAAAAGTATTTTCTCTATTGCTGGAGGGAAGGGCAAAGGAGCTTCAGCCAAACTGTGGTGTTTGCTGAGGGGAGCAAGTAATTAACTGAGGGAGTGATCAAGCTGCTGCTCCCAGACCTGCAGGTTTGATTTGATTTGCTAGGGGGTGAGCTAAACCCCAACAGTTTTCACTGATCAGCAGCATGGTTTCCAAAGATGTGAATTTTTGTAACAAACTTAGATCTCCAGATGTTCATGGTCAACTTTTTCTAGAGATTGGTAAAATTTTGTGTTCCTGGCATCGTCACTTTGCACAAAACATCTCGGCCTCATACTCAGGCTAACAGGCAGCCAGCTTGGTTACTGCTGTGTTACTCCTGTAGCTGGCGTCATTGTCTTGCATAAATACCCTGACCTTATAACAGGGCTGAAGTCTTTCCATGCTGGAGGTGCTGAAAAAGCACAGTAAACACACACCAATTCCAGAGGCAGATTAACTCTGTATCATAGTGATATAGGGGAATGAAACTCCCGACCTACTATTTACGGTACGAGCTCGTGTTCTCTAAAATCGAAGAATGAATTTTTAGGAACAACGGAGGTGAAGAATAGAATATATTTATTGAGAGAAAGAAAGCTTCTGGCTGAAGAGAGACAGAAGGGGACCCAAGCGGGTTGCCCAGGACTTTGTCTTTTCCAGGGACTTTTATAGAGTAAAACCAAGGGTTCAAGGTGGGGGAAGACTGGGAACTCACAAGACAGATGGGTATAAGATGGGACATAATTATAGTTAGCCAATAAGATCAATAGCTTAGACAAAATTGATTACATTGGGGACAAATGGGGAAGCGAGCCATGTAGAAAGTGGGCATTCTTAAAGAGCAGTGACTCTTCCTTAGGGATTGGAATGGTGACTCCTGACTTCAAGGTGATCCAGACTTAATCCCTAAGGACTATACTTAAGGGTGTGGTTGCATTCATTTTGCCTTCTGTTTTGAGATCTGGGCCACAGCAAGAGGTGTGTGTCCCCTCCAAAGTCTGACACCCCGGGCAATCAGATATCTGGTCCTCTGTGCCGGCTTCCTCGAGGGCCTCGCCCTGTCTGACTGCCTATAATATTTCTAACTGGCTCAACTGCCTGTAACGATAGTCTTGGACAAAACATTTTAATATGTATATGTATGTATGTGTGTACTTCTGTTTGATTCTTTCATTTAGTGTTTTGAAACAGGATCTCACTATGTAGTTTACTGCATCATGTAGTCCAGGCTGACCTCCAAATTGAGGTGATCCTCCTGCCTCAGTCCCCTGAGTGGTTGAATTATAGGCGTGTGCCACTACCCCCAGTTTAGACCTTTTTCTTTTGTTTTTCAAATCCATTTTATTTCAAATAGAAAAAAAGAAGAAAAAAAACTAAGACAACATTTCAAAGCACTTCAATCAGGGAGCAACAATGGTGCACACATTGGACGTTGTCATCCAGGTATCACTCACTCGGAGCACAAGACCTCTGCATTCGATTGTCCGAACAACACCAGCACAGATCTTTCTCTTCAGTGAACTCCAGGAAATCAGTTAGTACATACATATGTTGTTTCTTTCAGCTCCTCACACTAAGACAATACGATGTTTACACATGTGTGTCTTAAGTTATTTCACTTACGAAGTATGGTCTCAAACTCAGACCTTTTAAAATTATTTATTTATTGGATTTTTATTTTAACGGTACTGGGGATTGAATCATGACCATGCGCTTGCAAGGCAGGCTCTTATGCCGCTGAGCTAAATCCCCAGCCCCCTTGTTTTGTTTTTTGAGACAGAGCTTCACTGTGTACTGCAGGCGGGCCTTGAATTCATGCTGATCTTCCAGCTTCAGCCTGCCAAGGGCTGGGATTACAATCTTGCACTACCACACTCAGCCAGATCTTGTTTTTTGGTTTTTGGGGTTTTTTTAATGATCAGCATGTATATGTGCATAGCTGCATAGAGTCTGACTCAAGGGTTAAAAGAGCAAAGGGGATAGACAGAGAATGCAAAGCCTTTAATCCCATTTTAGTCTCCCATTAGACATCTATAGGCCCAGGAGTTAATGTGCTCAGCAAAAACAGCCTTCAGGATTCCAGGAAGTAATCCAGGTGACTGACATCATAACCTGCTCATTAGACATGTTATCAGCAAATCTAGTACCAAACTATAAGGCACTGCTGAACTGTGATCCAACATTAGTGATTTTTCAGCTAGCTCATGAAGCTAGAGGGTTGTTTTGTCTTGGTCACAATCTCTCATCTCATGTAAACATCCTGCTTTTTAGGGTTTGATCAGGGTCTCCTGATGGGTCTGCTGAAACATGCCTTACTAGGAAGGGTAATAGTTCATCACACCCAGGAGTTTATTTTGTCATCCCAGCCTCTGTCCAACCACTGTCGCACTGAGATATATAAGGGCACCTGTCCTTTCAATAGGTTCTTGCTGTGTAGTTCAGGCTGACCCTGAACTCACTATGTAGCCTAAACTGGCCTCGAACTTGAGGCCATCCTCCTGCCTCAGCTTTCCAAGTGCTGGCATTACATGTGCCACCATGCCTGGCTAGGCACACTTGTGCTGTGTCATTGTGTGCAGGGGGGTGGGTACTGGGGATCGAACTCATGACCTTGCACTTGCCAGGCAGGTGCTTATGTCATTGAGCTATATCTCCGGCCCTTGAACCAATATTCTTTATAAATGACCTAGTTTTATATGTCTCCTTGTAGCAATGGAAAACAGACTAAGGCACCCACACACTAAATTCACCGGCCTTGGAAGGACATTTGAAAGACTTTAGGGGCAGCCATTAGCAGATTTGAATTCCAAAGATGACAAGAAAAATTTTAGTTTTTATAGTTACATTTGGTGTCATAATATGTGAAAGAACTTTAAAAATAGGAGGTAGCCTTCCAATACAAAATAGTGAGCTTATCATCGTCAGAGTCAGGAGGCTTTTCTAGTTTTTGACACCACTGGATTGGAACCTGAACGTGTGCGTTCCTCCTGCGGTCCATCTCAAGTCTCTTGTAGACAGGAGAGGAGAGCGCGACCCTCCCATAGCCTCCCGGCATGCATCTGAGCATCATTCCAGCGGATCTGCCCAATGAGCGGTGTGCCTGGGGAAGCACCTGCCAGTCCTCCTTCCTCCCCCCACCCCTACCCGGCCTCACTGTCTCTCCTCCTGCATGTAAGGGCTCTGCCCTGTGCACCCCGCCACAGCTCACTCAGTTTGGCACCCAGGACTGTGTTGACCCAGCACCCTCCTTACTGCGTGATGTCCGTGGGATGGGTTTTTCATCCTACTTCTCAAAGTCAGACAGCTCTTTTTAGGATAATTCTCTGGAATTGATAATAGGCTTTCTTCCAGAAAATTGCAGGGCAAGCCAAATTCCATCTATTTTAAGAAAATATTCCTGAATTTCAATTTCTAAAAGCAGAAACAGCTACATTTTGGGTTCTGCAGGTAATATATATCTTTAAATTATATCCTTGAGGTCATGAAATAGCTTGTGCTATTTATCCTTGAAAATATGCATCACAAATAGGAATGAGACCAGGCACAACTTTACAGTTAGTTTATAGCTATAAAAGGATTCTAGCTGGTGGTGATGGCACACACCTGTAATTCCAACACACAGGAGACTGAAGCGGGAGGATCTCTAAGAACTCAAAGCCAGCCTGAGCTGCATATTGAGTTCAAGATCAGTCTGAATCACATAGCAAAACCCTGTCTACAAACAAACAAACAAAGGGTGATGGATTCAGCTCAGAGCGGTAAGTGCCTACCTAGCAAGCATAAAAGAGAAAGAGAGAGAGTAGAAAAAATTTATTAGGGAATACAAAAAGCTCCTGAGAGACAGGAGGGGTCCCAAGTAGGTTGCCACAAGGCCTCTTAATTTAGAATTACTTATAGGCGAGTAGGATATTGGAAACGCTTAATTGTTAAGAGAGCCTTTTCCCAGATCTCATCTCAGTCTGCAAGGTTTATATTTGCAATCGCATGGAGAAGTTATTGGACTTTTAGTGAGTTAATTCAAATCGACCACTTCCAGTGCAACCCACTGTGATGCTACAGGCAGCTGAGCTAGTTAGAAATATTACAGGCCGTCAGACAGGGCTGGGCCCTCAAGGAAGCTGGCACAGAGGCCCGGATGTCTGATGACCTTGGAGGAGACACACGGCTCTTGCTGTGGGCCAGATCTCAAGACAGAAGGCAAAACAAATGCAACCACCCTAAATATAATCCTTCGGGATTAAGTATGGATCACCTTGAGAAGCCAGGAGTCACCATCCCAAACCCCTACAGGAAGAGTCACTGATCTGCAAATAAGACTGGTCACTTGCTAGGTGACTTGCTTCCCGATTTGTCCCTAATTTGGTCGATGTTACCTGAACAATTAATCTTCCTGGTCGACCATAGTTCTGTCCTACTTCATGCCTGTCTGCCTTGTGAGTTCCCATTTTTCCCCACTTTAGTCCCATGTCACCTCTTGGTTTTACTCTATAAAAATCCTGAGAAAAGACAGAATCTTTGGCAACCCACTTGGGACCCCTTCTCTCTCTCTCTCTCTCTCTCTCTCTCTCTCTCTCTCTCTCTCTCTCTCTGTCTCTCTCTCTCTCTCTCTCTCTCTCCAGACAGAAGCTTTCTTTCTCTCAATAAATATTTCTGCTCTTAACCTCCATTGTTCCTAAAATTCATTCTTTGATTTTAGAGAACATGAACATGTAACAGACATATAGTAGGTCGGGAATCTAATTCCCCTATAACAGTAGCCTCTTAGTTTGAGTCTCAATCCCAGCCAACAGCATGGAGCACAGCTCTCCATCCTGCCTGCCTCAACTATGTTTTTCTGGGAGTCACTGGGTGGGGAAACAGCAACTACCTTGCTTCAAAGACTAAACATCAGCTCCTCAACCAGCTCAATTTACATTGCTTAAAGCCAATTGAAGGGACAAAGAAATAGCCTAGCCAGCTCTTATCACTATATGGAGATAGGGCCAAGTTTATCCAAAATAGAGATAACTGTTCTTCTTTCAAGAATTCTCCAGCTGGTTCCCTATAGTTGCCTATTACAGGTGATGGTTGCTTTAAAGCAACCAACTGGGACTCAGGCTTTCTAGTCCAGTTCTCTCACACAGTGTTTATAGTACACTGGGATCTCAGAAGGAACTAGTTTGTATTATAACTTCCCCAGAATTCAGGATCTTGGTAAGGAGTGGCTGTACCTCCCTTCAGAATTTTAGTAGAGTGGACTGGACCCCTGCTACCTGAGAGAAATTCATCCTTTGTCCAAAATCCTGGGTCAGCCAGCCCAGTGGTGCACGTCTGTAATCCCAACACTGGGGAGGCTGAGGCAGGAGGGTCATCGTGAGCTCAAGGACAATGTGGACAACCTAGTGATACAGGGGAAGAAACTCCCAATCTATTACATGCTCCATACAAGTTCATGTTCTTTTAAATAGAAGAATGAATTTTAGGAACAACATAGGTTCAGAGCAAAGTATATTTATTAAAAGAAAGAAAGCTTCTATCTGAGAGAGACACAAAGAGTCCCAAGTGGGTCTTTTCTAGCGACTTTTATAGAACAAAACCATGAGGTGAGATGGGTCCAAGGTGGGGAAAAGTAGGAATTTGCAAGGCAGGTGGACATGAGGTGGGACAGAACAATGGTCAACCAATAAGCTTATGAGTATAATTACCCAGGTAGAATTGATTAAATCAGGATCAAATGGGGAGGTGAGTCACATAACAAGCAAGCATGAATACAAAATAGGGTCTTTGCTGGTGAGGGTTTGGGTTAATGGCTCCTTCTGGTTTCATCAAGGTAATTGATACCTGTTTAGAACATCAATGCCTGATGTTAGTATTTAGGGTGTGGTTACATTTGTTTTGTGTTTTGTCTTGAGATCTGGCTCACAGCAGAGTTGTCTGTCTTCTCTTAGATTGCAAGATACTTGGTCTTTTGAACTGGTTCCTTCAAGGGTCCTGCCGTATCTGCCTGCCTATAATATTTCTAACTCAACTGCCTGTAACAATAGCAAGACTCTAAATCCAAAAAGAGTACAAATCAGGGGCTGGGGATTCAGCTCAGTGGCTCAGGTGCTTGCCCGGTAAGTATAAAGTCATGAGTTTGATCCCCAGTACAAAAAAAAAAAAACAAATAAATAAAAACAAAAACACTGTAATCCTAGCACTCAGGAGACTGAAGCAGGAGGATCATTGAGAGTTTGGGGTACAAAATGAGCCAGCTGGAACCACATAGTTGTTGGGGCACAATTTTAATGTAGTAACACATTTATAAAATAGCAAATTAAATGTATTTCATGATACAAATTAGAGATCCATTGAAGGTTTCTGACCAAGTTTCTGCTGAATTCAATTGACCTTGACAATGTCTAAAACCCAACTGCATATCTCTGATAAGCACTGAGTCTGTAACTGTCTATACCTTAAAGCACCCTGGGCTAGTCAAGGACAATTTTCACTATGCCTATCCTGTAAGGGCCCCCTCCTCTAGTTCCTGGAATGTTTCTATATTATGATAAAACATTCCTTTCTTTCAACAAATCTGTTTAAGGTTAGCCTGCCTGTCAATATAGGACTCAATGCATATAACCAATTATGTAATGTTTGTCACTTGCTTTCTATTTCTGACTTTTTTTTTTTTTTTTGTCTTTTTGAGACAGGTCCTCCCTATGCAGTTCAGACTAGCCTTGAATTCACTTTGTGGCTCAGGCTGGTTTCAAACTCACAATGATCATCCAGCCTCAGCCTCCCAAGTGCTAGGATTACAGGCATATGGCACCACACCCAGCTCTACTTCCCACTTCCAAAGGCTATATTTCTTGGTTACTTTTCTCTCATTGTTGAGACAAAATACCTGATCCCCAAAGTGAAGCAAGGAAAGGTTGATTTATATTACAGTTTTTTGGAGGTTTCTATCCACATTCAGCTGGCTCTAAGGCAGGACGGTGTGGCTGAGGGGCAGCCATTCATGGTGGCTGCAAATAGCAAGAGTAAACAGGGCAAAAGAAGGAAAACATGACTCCTTCCTACCCTTACATTATATGCTGGCTTCCCACCCCCAGGCAGTGCAGCATTCATAACACCAGTCCCAGTGCTAGATGACAAACCAATCACAAACGTTAGATTCAGCTGCCTCCATGATTGCATGAGGCTTGAGGGGCCATCCACACACAAACCATAACCCTGTATAAGCTAAACTCTCTGTAAACTCAGGGCTGTTGCCTTTGGGAACTATTCTACAACAGTCCACTGGCATGAAGATTCAGCAGTCCACTGGTGTAAGATTAAATACTGTCTTCTTATCTTATCCCCTCAGTATGAAGAGTCTTCCTTTCAGTTTGACTTGGAAAATTTCCCACAATTTAGTGAGACCCTGTCACAAAAAGATGGGGGAAAAAAAAAACCAAGAAGAAGAAAAGAAAAAAAGAACACCTGATAGCTAAGCATGGTGTTGCATTTCTATAATCCAAGCACTCTGGGAGGCTGAGGCAAAAGAATAACAAATTTGAGCCATGCCTGAATGATTTAAAGATTTAGGGAGACACTGTCTCAAAATAAATAAACAAACAAACCAAAAAGGCAAGATTGGGGATGTATCTTAGTGGAAATGCCTGGGGATACATGCCTCTAATAAAAATAAAAACAGATAAATAGACCCAAATACTGGTGTAGGGTGGGTTTTCCAGAATCAGCACCCAACACTCTAGGGTTATGATGTCTCAGTCTAGCTGGGTAGGATGGTACACACCTATAATCCCAGCACTTGGGAGGTTGAAGCAAGTGTATCCACACAAGTTCAAGGCCAACCTGGGCTACACTATAAGTTCAAGACCAGTCTGGCCTATACAGGGAGACCCTTGTCTCAAAACAAAATAATCAGTATCTCAGCCTACTCATTCCTGAGTCACTCCTAGAGGCTGGAGATGGATTCTTACACAGTGCTCCATATGTAACCCCAGGGAGCTGAGGAGGGTAGCCACAGATGGGCCTGTGAGCTTGTATGCTGCCTGCTGGTGAGCTTCTTTGGCATAGCCAAACTGGACAAAGCTCAGGAGGGCTTGACCACTTCCAGGTCTTGGACACAGTTTGTTTGTGGGCTGGAATTGGCTCCCCTGTGAGGTGATACTGAGGAAGCAGCACTTTCAAATGGGGGGACCTACTGGGCAGGGTTGGGTCACCACCACTCCCATGAATGGTCCATGTGGGTTTTGCAAGGTGGGAGGACCAGTTACCACAAAACAGGCTGGTTTCCTTTCTGTTTCTGCCATGTTGTACATCACCCGGAGGTCCTTGATACTAGGATGCTGCTATCACGCTGTTCAAAACTGCTGGGCACTAGAACCATGAGCCAAACCACTTTACTTTATGAAATATCCGGTCTTGGGTGTTTTGTTATAGCAATACAAAATGGGCCAGCACAGTCATACACGTGGAAGAAACCCTGGGATTCACATGAGTGGTCCAAGACATGGTGAAAAATTTGATCCCAAAACTGAGCAAACCAAATACTGTCATTTCCTTACTTCAGTGGCCTGTACTTTATATAGCTCCCTCTTTGAAATAATGTGGATTACACTATAGTAAGTCAAATTCTAGGACAGGAATTAGCACTCAGAGATGATACTTTGGGCTTTAGGCAGAGTACTCAGCAGGCATGTGCAAAATTCCTGGGTTTGATCACTATTGTGTGTGTGAGACAGATTCCTTCTCACCTCAGAAAGAATGGCTGTTATTAAGACATCAACCAATAGCAAATGCTGGTGGGGATGTGGGGGAAAAGGAACCCTTCCTCAATGTTAATGAGAGTGTTGACTGGTATAATCACTGTGGAAATCAGTGTGGCAATTCTTCAAGAAATTAAAACTAGAATCAGCACAAGAAAAAGCTGGGACTCAGTAACCTGCCTTTTTGTCTCAATTTTCTCTCTCTCTCTCTCTCTCTCTCTCTCTCTCTCTCTCTCTCTCTCTCTCTCTCTCTCTCTTTCCTTTGTCTTTTTGCTCCTTTTTTTGTTCTTCCTTTTTTTTTCTTTCTTTTTTTTCCCTCTATTTTCTAAACAGCTGGGGAGAACACCAGCCACAGAAAGATAACCTTACCCCCCAAACCCAAAGACCAAGTTCAGACAATACCTTGAAAACTCCTTCATTCTTTCTTTTCTACCCCCTTTTCTAGTTTTCCAAACCTTGTATGACCACTGTTTGTCCTACAGCTTTGCTTCTATTTCCTTCCCAGTTTTATTTGTTTTATACACTGTCCTTCCTAAATTTCCCCCACCACAGAGTAAAACCATTCTACCAAGGGGAAACATTTTACATACGAACTCCTAATTTATGATTGGTTCTGTTCAATAACTATAGGCTTTGCTCCTATGGTCTAAACTACAAAATCAATAGTTACCACAGCTTGTCAGTTTCTCTTTTTTTAAATTTTATTTTAAGAGAAGAAAGAAAAAACAAAACAAAACAGAATAAAGGGTAGCAACAATACAGAATTCCAAGGAAAAAAGGAAAAGAACAACAACAACAAAAAAAAACCTAAGAGATTATTACTTGACAAATTACATACTGACTTCTTGGAAATAGTTGTTCAAATTATAAAGTTAAAACATGTAAAGTAGACATTCAAACAGTGAGTCTGTTAACAGTTCTGTTCCACGATCTGACAAAAAAAAACAGTAATATGGTCATCCATCTTACTCACTCAAATATACATTCAATTATATCAAAAGGGTAAAATTAAACACAACAACACAGAACAAAGCAGATCACAAGAAAGCAATGTAAGGGACATAAATTCCAAAACTAGACAATTGGAGATATTTACTGTCTATTGTATTGACTCTTGTTTTCTTCCAAATAGTTGTCCATATGTCACATACAGGGAATTCACATGAAACAACATAGTATGGAATTGATCTGAGCAGGACAAGGAGGGCATTTCAGGTCTTCAAGACCAGACAATAGGGAAGCCAAGAATGGCTGTCATAGTGTCTCTCATTCTCCTAAAAACAGCTGTCCATACCTTCATGTGTGTTGAACTTAAACAAAACAAAACAAGCTAAAATCGCATTGAACAAAGAATGATAATTTTGCTGGATTACACATCATGACATTATGGAATCATCACTGGGTACTATAGTGTCTCTTTTTCTTCAAAGTAGTTGTTCATTTCAACAACTACTTTATATAGTTGGTTCTTATAAACTGTTTATAAGCTCTACACATGCATGAGTCTCTAAATGTATATCTATCCTTTCTGTATTAGAGGTAAAAACAAAACAAAGCAAGATAAAACAAAACAATTCCTAGAAAAGCATGAAGCAAAAAAGTCATATATAACCACAATACAAGGTGATCTACAATGGTCAGCTTGTCAGTTTCTAAATTGTGTTTGGTGCTATCATTATTGTCAATTTTACTACTTGAGCCAGGAGGTCATATCCGTTGTAATCAGCTGTTCTCCCTTCTAACAATACTGGTAAGCTCTGGGGTAATAACCTTTCCAAAGCCCTACACCAAAGGACTGGTGACTTAGCCAAATAGATACTAATATCTCACTCTTAATTAAATGGGAAAGTAGAATCCTGGGACAAACACAAACCAAGAATCTCCCACATAGAGAAGACATCCCTGAAGAGCGGACTTTTCCTAAAGAGGCCTTGACCCTAGTGATGTAGCTACCCACTGCAAAAACTCACAAAGATCATCCCAGAAAACAAAATTTTAAAAAATTTAACCAGAAAATGACAAGATGAAAAAGCAAAATGCAGTCTCAGATCTCCAACCCACTGAAAACAAGTCCAAGAGACATTGACATAAAATAAATTAGAAGACACACACTTGAAATTTATGACATGATAGCAACTGAAGTAAAGAAACAAATCCATCAGGCTTTAGAGGAAATCAGGTCAGGAATACTCTCTCAGGAAAAATAATGTGAGCATTTATAAAGGGATCGGTCAAGAGATAAATTTAAAAAAAGGTGATGCTAGGAAGATGATGGACACTGTGAAAGATCAATACAGTAAAGAAATGGAAAAGAATAGAACCAATACCTAGGAAATTTAAAATTCCATTGAAAAGTGGCAAAATCACTTGAGTGAAACTGAAGACAGACTTTCAGACTTTGAAAACAGAATCTCAGCTAGCAACCATAAAAGGAAAGATCTCTTGAAAATAACAAAAGGTCAAGACAGCTACAAGATGATGCAGAGAAAAAAAATGTAACAATAACAGGTGTCAATGAAAAAGCAGAAGTCAACACAAATGTCATAAAAAATCTATTTGTAGAAGTAATAACAGAAAATCTCCCAAGCAAGGGAAAAGAATCTGACATAAGATAAGTGAGGCATATAAAACTCTACTTAGCCATAAACAAAATAAATCTACACTCAGACATATAGTAATCCAGATCCCAGAAATTTAGCACAAGAACAGAATATTAAAATCTGTTAGTGGACTGGAGATATAGCCAAGTGGTAAAGTACCTTCTTGGCAAGTGTGAGGTCCTGAGTTCAATTCATGGTACCAAAAAAAAAAAAAAAAAACTAAAAGAAAAAAAAGAAAGAAAAAGAAAAAAGCTGTTAAGAGAAAAGAAACAGATCACCTATAAAGGAAAGCACATCAGAATCACAGCAGACTTCTCAGCATATACCTTCAAGTCAAGAAGAGCTTTGTATGGAGTATTTCTTTCTTTCTTTTTTTTTTTTTTTTTTTTTTTGGTACCGGGGATCGAACTCATGACCTCGCGCTTGCCAGGCAGGCACTTAAGCCACTGAGCTAAATCCCCGGCCCTGTATGGAGTATTTCAACTCCTGAAAGAAAACAACTTCCAACTCGGACTGATTTACTCTACAAAACTATCTTTCAAAACTAATAGAGAAATAAGATACTTCCACGACAAAGAAAAACTGAATAAATTCAGGACCACCAAGCCATCACTACAAAGGATACTGAAAGATGATCTAGACTGAGATAAAAATGAAAACAATTTCAAGAACAAAGAAACCACCAAGCAGGGAAAGTAATTAAATGGAGGGAAAAGTAGGGAAGCAACAGCAGGAAAATAACATGACAAAGATAACCCAATCAGTTATAACCATCAATGTAAATGGCCTCAATTCACCAATCTAAAGAAAGAGACTAGCAGAATGGATTAAGACATAAGATCCAATTATGTGCTGTATACAAGAAACACATTTAACTAAAAAAGAAACTCTAAAACTCAAAAGATGGAAAGCAGTGCTAAGAGGGAAATTTATAGCAGTGAATTCTTACATCAGGAAAATAAAATGAGCACAAACAACCTAACTATACTTTAAGCTCCTACAAAAAGAGTGAGTCAAGCCCAAAGCTCAAAGAGGGAAGGCAATTATAAAGATCAAAGCAGAAATTAATGCAGTTGAGCCTAAGAAAACAATACAAGGAAATAACAAATTGAAAAGTAGATTCTTTGATATGATAAATAAAATTGATAAGCCCCAGCCAATGTTTTCAAAAGAAAAGGAAATAAAAAACTTGAACTCAAACAATAGAAAAGGAAAAGGATGAAATCATAACAGATTCTGTGGAAATTCAGAAGAACATCATTATCTACTTGAAAAAGATGGAAAACACAGAAGAAATGAGCAGATTCCTAGAAACATAAATTACTAAAACTGCATCAAGAAGTGTTATGGTTGATACAATGTGTCAACTTGGGAAGCTTAGAAATTTAACTAAGAGACTGATCAGAGAGGCCAGATTCTTACTTTGTAAATATCCTTAGCCTGTGCAAGAGGAGGGCACAGAGATTTTGTGAGTACTACACTCACCCTGGAGACAGAGGATGCCCTGTGTATAATATAAGGGAGGAAAAGAGGCTCATTTCCCCCTCTTTTTGCTCTGGGTGCTTTTGCTGGCTGACACCATGAAGTGTTGCCCCCGTACCATGCCACCCTGCCTTGGAGCCAGCAGATTATGGACTGAAACCTCCACAAACTGTGGGCTAAATAAACCTTTTCTTCTATCATTTTGGGTGTTGAGCATTTTGTCCCAGCAACAAGAGAAAAGTAACCAAGACAAGAAGATATAAAAACTTTGAATAACCCAATATCTGTTAATGAAATTTAAAACATAATTAAGGACTTATCAACAAAGAAAAGCCTGGGTCCTGATGGATTCATGGCTGAAATATACAAGAGATTTAGAGAAGATTTAATGACAATACTCCTCGAGATTTTTAATGAAATTGAAAGAGAAGTATTTCTCAACTCATTCTTGGACGTAAGTGTTACCCTGATATCAAAATCAGAGAAAAATTCAGGCCCTGCTCCCAAAAAACTACAGGTCACTTGCCCTAATGTACATAGATGCAAAAATCATCAACAAAATACTAGCAAACAGAATGCAGAAAATCATCAAGAATATTATATAACATGACCAAATGGGATTCATTACAGGAGTACAGGGATGGTTCAACATACACAACTCAATAAACATAATACACCACATCAACAGAGGCAAAGACAAAAATCACATGATCATCTCAATAGAGGCAATAGTCCAACACTCATTCATGATTTTAAAAAATTCTATAGATGGTCCGGGAATTTAGCTCAGTGGCTTAAGCGCCTGCCTGGCAAGCACAAGGTCATGAGTTCAATCCCTGGTACCAAAATAAAAATAAAAATAAATAAAAATAAAAAACCCTACAGAAAACTGGAATACATGATCTTCACCTTAATCTAATAAAAGCCATCTATGACAAAATAACAGCTGACATCATACTAAATGGGCAAAAACTGAAAGCTTTCAATCTAAAATCAAGAACTTGACAAAGATGTCCACTATCACTACTGAAATTCAATGTAGTTCTGAAAACATTAGCCAGAAGATTAGACAAGAGATAAAAATAAAAAGAATAATGATAAGAAAGGAAGAAGTTAAATGATCTCTATTCATAGATGACCTGATACTCTATATAAAAGATCCCAAAAACTCTACCAAAAGACTTCTAGAATTAATAACCAAATTCAGTAGTGTAGCTGGATACAAAGGCAACACTCAAAAATAAATAGTATCCCTATCCCAAAACAACAAGCTCACTGCAAATAAGAGAAACCACACCTTGCATAATAGCATCCAAAAAAAAAAAAATGAAATACTTAGGAGTTAATTTAACAAAGGAAGCAAAAGATGTATGCATTGAAGATTTTGATACTCTGAAAAAAGAGATCAAAGAGGGTATCAGAAAATGGAAAGATATCCCTTGCTCATAAATAGGAAAAACCAACATTGTCAAAATGACCATACTATAAAAACTATTACACAAATTTAAAACAATCCTGATCAAAACACCATTAGCGTAATTCACAGATCTAGAGAAAACATCCCTTAAATTCATTTGGAACTAGAAGAGACTTAGAATAGCAAAAGCATCCTGGGAAACAAAGGCAAGGCAGGAGACATCACAATTCCTGACTTGAAATTATACTACAAAGCTACTGTGATAAAATCAGCATTCTATTGGAACAAAAAGCTGAAGAAGATCAATGAAACAGATTAGAAGATGCAGACACAACTACAAACAAACTCAGCCATCTTATCTTTGACAATGGTGCCAAAAATATTCACTAGGAGAAAAATACCTCTTTAATAAATGGTGCTGGAAAAACTGACTTCCCACATGCCAAAGACTAAACCTAGACCGGGGGGATGTCTATTACCATACACTAAACTAATGTCAATATGCATCAAAGTTCTAAATATTAAAACAGAAACATAAAATCTTTTTTTTGTTTGTTTGGTTTTTTTTTGTACTGAGGATGGAACTCATGACCTCGTGCTTGCCAGGCAGGCGCTTAAGCCACTGAGCTAAATCCCCAGCCCCAGAAACACAAAATCTACTAGAAGAAAAAGTATATAGAAATCTCAAAGACATAGGGGTAGGCAGATAGTTCATGAACAAAATGCAAACTGCACAGGAAGTACTTCAAAGAATCAACAACTGGGATCTCATCTCATTAAAATGTTTTTGCACAGGAAAAGAAATCACCAACAGAGCAAAAATAAAAATCACAGATTGGGAAACAATTTTAGTCAACTGTCCCTCAGACAAAGGACTTCCATCTAGAATGTACAAAGAACTGGAAAAAAAAATCAGAACCCCCAAATTCAAAGACCCCATCCAAAAGAAGGGCACCTGAGATGAATATGTGCTTTTCAGATGAAGAAATACAAATGGCAAATAAATACATAAAAAAATTTCAACACTGAAATTTGAGAAAATGCAACTTAAAACAACACTGAAATTCTATTTCACTCCAGAAAGAATGGCTATCATCAGAAAATCAAACAATAACAAATAGTGGAGGCTGCTGGGAAAAAGAAACCCTTCTTCACTGTTGGAGAGAGAGTAGACTGGTACAACCAATGTAGAAATCAGTGTGGAGACTCCTCAGAAAACTAGGATTGGCGATTCCATTCAATCTGAGTATTTTCCCAGAAGAATTAGAAACATCATACCACAGCAATATATGTACATCCATGCTTATAACATCACAATTTGTAATAGATAAGTCTTGGAAATAACCCAAATGCCCATCAACCCAGAAATGGATTTTTTAAAATGTATTTTTGTACAATGGAATACTACTCAGCTACAAAGAAGGATAAACTCAAGGTTTTTATAGGTAAATGGATGGAACTAGAGATCATACTCATAAGTGAAATAAATCAGACTGGCATGCATAAACATTGTAGTCTCCCTAGTGTAAGAAACTGAAAGATATCCAAAATCTACAGTAGATATTGTGAAAGAAAAAGAACTGCTCAAAAGAGAAGAACCACTAGAGTGGGGGAAAGGAGAAAATGAAGAAGGGAAAAGAAAATATAAATATATATTATATATACACAAGATAACTGAGAAAATTATAACACTAATTTTAATTCATTGAAAAGAATGGTTTGTGCTTATATTGTCTGATCAGTTTTGCATGACTATATCTTGTAATCTGAGCAACTACTTTGAAGACAACAATACATAATATATTAACCGCTGTTAATGTCCTTTTATCTTGTTATGAAATTCTCTAACATTGTTTTTATTGTTTGTTTTCTTTAAAATAAAAACGAAAGAAAGAAACTAAAACTAAGGATTCCATTCAGCATAGTTATTCCCCTTCTTGGTATCTTCCTGAAAGATTGAAAGGATCATACCACAGCCATATACGCATACCCATGTTTATAGCAGCACAGCTTGTAATAGCCAAATCTCAGAAACAGCTCAAATGCCCATCAACTGATGAATGGATAAAGGTGTGTGTTTTTTAAATACCATGGAGTATTAATCTGCCATAAAGAACAATAAACTAGCTAAATGGATATACCTTGAGACCATGCTTGAGTGAAAGCAATCAGACTCACATGTATAAATACCACATTGTTTCTCTGGTGCGAAACACTAAAAGTGTAAATGAGGACCAAAATGTATAATAGATGTTGGAAAATAGGAAGGTAATGTTCCAGTGAGAAGGAGAAGAAAGGAAGGAGAAAGAAAGACGGGACAAGAAAAAAAAGATAACAGAAAGCAAATAGCAACAAGGCTTTTGTAAATAAAGAAGGCAAAGAAGGTTTAAAGGGAGGGGAATGCAATGGGAAGAAAAGAAGAATCAATATATATCATGTACAGGAACAAACTCCCTGTGATGAATGTGATCATTATATGTATCTAAAATGTATTAATAAAAGAAAAAGATAAAAGATATATGCATACTCATGATTATAGCAGCACAATTCATAACAGCCAAATCTTGGCATTCATCTGCAAGTGAATAGATAAAAAATAAGATATTTATACAGCATGGATTTCTATTCCACCACACAGAAAGACAAACTTGAGGCATTTTTAGGAAAATGGACATACATTGAAACCAGAATATTCAGTGGAATAAGTCAGGCACACAGCTCAAACATTACTTAGTTTGTCTTATATGAGAAGAAACTTGGATAGCAATAAGATCAAAATAAAAGAGATAACAGAAAACAGGAAGATCAATCTTTTTCAAAGGGAAAAAAGGATGAACAGATGGAGGGAGTGGGGAGGGGAAGAAATAAGAGATGAAAACAGGAATGGGGATGCATTGTGTCCCTGAACCAACTTCCCACGAGAACTGTGACCATTATGTAGTGCAAACATGTTCCCAAAAAAGGCAGGGGCTGGGTTGGGAGGCTGGGATCAAGAGTTGTGTGGAAAAAGGAGGGAGGGAAGGGAAAGGGAATGAGAAAGCAATTAAAATGTGATGTGTACATGGACCAATGCCACACAAGGAATGTAAACGTGTACTACACATAGGTACAAGTAAATTTCAGAACAACTCTGTAGAACCTTCAAAAATGTTAAAGTTACCCACCTCAGATATTTTGTTATAGTAATGCAAAACAGTCTAATACAAATCCCCTCCCTCCTCATGATTTTACTTTGGAATACATTTTGTAACACCAAGGAATATACACATGCTTGTAAATGTAAAACTGGACCAGATATTTCATAAAACAACACATATTTCCTATATGTGTTGTATGTTTCCTATTCTACTTACCTTTTCCTTTTTCTTTCTAAAATATATCAGATTTTTAAAACTCATTAAATTAAGCTGGGTGTGTTAGCGCACATCTGTAATTTCAGTATTCCAGGGGCTGAGGTAGGAGGATCTCTGGGAGTTCAAGGGCAGCCTGAGCTAAACAGTACATTCAAGGTCAGCCTGAGCTACATAGCCAGGCTCAAAACAAACAAACAAACCAACAAACAAGAAACATTAAACTGAATTCTCAACCTATAAATGGTCATGTCACTACAGTGACAGGCAGTGGTGTAGGACTTAGCACCTGCTCCTGGATTGTTTTCATCTATTTTTTAGCTATGACTTGTGTGATACTCTTGGCTGAACCTGTGTTTCCCTGGATGAATCTGAATCACGGAATGAGGTTAAGTAATCTCTGTTTTGTTGTGCTTGCATTGACACACAATAAGAAAGCGGTGTTTAGAAAGCCTGGGTGGAACAGAGAGAAGAAATTATTCACAGAGATCTCAGCATCTTAGGAAGATGCTTTAAGATCTGTGACACAAAGGAAGGGAAAATACAAGTACATTAGATTCCATCAGGGTACTCTGATGACAAAGATGAGGCAGGGACTTGGGGATCTGTAAGATCTGCTGGTCAGTGCTAAGTGAGGTGGAGAATGGCGTATGCAGACTCCTTCCAATCGTGCATTTTGGTTGCACACCCCAAAGCATTTGTGATGTCTACAGTTATACGCTGGATGGGCACATAGTGTCTCTGGAAAACACCCATGGACTGGTCATGGACACGCATCACTGTGGGGGTTAGTGGGGGGACACTTAGTTTTCACGGTGTATGGGTGTATGCTTTTGTTCTGTTTGTGTTTTAGAGAAGGATCTCTGCTATGTAGTTCAGGCTGCCCTTGAACTCACGGAGAGCCTCCTGCCTCTGCCTTCCAGGTGCTGGTGCAGGTGTGTGTCAGCATGGCTGGTTCCTTTTGTACTGTTTGGAATTCCACCCCAGAAGCAGGCAGGTCACCGTGAATTCAAGGTCATCCTGAGCCATGCACAGAGACTCTGTCACAAAAACAACAATAAACTGGGCTTGGTAACGTAGTTTATTTCATTTCTCCTACTCCTATCCCTGACACAAGAATAGTTTAAAAAGGAATAAAGTCTCTTCTTACACTGCTAACCTGCAGAGTAGATTTCCTTAACTGGACTAATGCAAGTAAAGAACAAGGAGTATGGGTTCAGTGTCAGTTGTTTGTTATGATTGCTTTAGGATATATAAAGATAGTTGATGTTTGTTTTGAGACAGGGTCTGACTATGTAGTGCAGGGATTACAGGAATGACAGTTGTCATGCGGATGACTCAGCTTGGTAAATGATGCGGGGCAGGGGGGGGGGTGAGATCTTCTATTGTGTGAAGTGTTTCTCCACAACACAGGCATCTGGATCACAGCCTGATAGCTTTCTAGACAATGAGCCAAGTAAACACTTAAGAGGTGACCCAACATCTAAAGAGCTTTTGAAACTAATGATAGAGCACTTTTGCAAACAGTTGTTAAGAAAATGTTTGATTTAAAGCTGATATCTGAACTGGGGATAGTGGTGCACACCTCAGCACTGGGGAGGCTGAGACAGGAGGATCCCTCAGTGTTCAAGGCCAGGCTAGGCTACATAGTGAGTTCAGGGCCAGCATGCACTGCATAGTAAGACCTTGTCTAAAAAAACTCAAAATTAATTAATACAATTTTAAAAATAAATAAAACTGGTATCTAAATTGTCATTTGTGGCACACAAGTCATAACATGACTGAAAGTCCCCTTTTGCTAACATACACAAAGCTGTGTATATATATCACCTCACAAATTCCTTTTGATGGTATTTTTCTATTCATTGGCTATGTTGATGAATAACCAGGCACTGATGCCAGTTTTGGCTTAAACTTTGTTCTAAATGCTTGAACAATGGCCCAGACTCTGTCTCCCTGCCCTCTACCCCGCTTCGTAACACAGCACACTTCCAGCTTGATGTGAGTCAGTCCCTCCTCCGGCTGATGTGAGTTCCTCCGCTAGGCAGGTTTACTGTCCCTACCTCCGTGACAGTTTCCAAACCTGCTTCCTTCTGTTAATCACATCTTGTTTACTGAAGTTCCCTCCTTTCCCAAGAAAAAGAAGCTCATTCCAAACATATTCCACACTGGGGACTTTAGGGGACTGCAGAAAAGGAAACCTGCCACTGGCTCGGCCCCTGCAGGCATCTCCCTTTCCTGAGTGTAGACAGAGATGCCTAGTAGAAGATACAGGCAGCGGGCATCTTCATCTTTACTGGACCCTTTTAGGAAGTTGTCCAGCCTCAGCTTTGTCTCAAGTTAATGAAGAAATTAACACCTGTCAAGGCATCTGATTCTTTTTTTTTAGGAAGTCCTTAGGGATTAGACTTTTGTTCCTGTTCCTTTTGAACACACTTTTTGCTGCTTACCCACAATCTTATACTCTCCAAGGAAAGCTGAGCGGATGACTCTCTCCTGGGGCAATCTCTCAGCTGCCTGAAGACAACCAGCACATCCCACTTCTCTCTCTTTGGTTTTTTTCTTGAACACTGGGGTCACAGGTGTGCACCACCAACCCCAGCTCATTCCACCCTATTTATTTTCCCTCTTCTGCCTCTTGAAAGAGGTGGGAAGAAATTATGAATATGCCCATTAGACATCACTTTGGAATCAGATAGGAGTGAACTAGGCATTAGGATTTGCTGTAAGTGGAAATATACACATGGCACAGAGAACTAGAATACACTTGTAACTTGCTGGGAAGTTTTCTTAGGGAAAAGGTCTGTATTATTTTTTTCTTTTTCAGTCAATATAGTTGAATGCTAGATCACTTTAAATTATATTTTATTAGTGCATGTTACTATTACGTGATGGTGGGGTTTATTTTCAGGAGATGGTTCATGCATAGGACATCAATTCATCAATTGCAATACCTTTGTTTCCCTCTCCTTTTCTTTCCCTCCTCCTGCTTTTCCCTTTCCCTGTCTCCAGAAATCTGTTCTCTAGTCTCCTGTCCTCTCTCCTTTATTTATTTATTTAGGGAATGACTGTTATGGTTTATGTCTGGATGTTCCCCCTAAAGCCTCACATGGACGTGAGAGGTGGGCTTTGTGGAGACAGCTGAATCTAGAGTTTGTGCTTAGCTCATTGTCTAGTACTGGGATTGGAGGTGTGCATGCTACACCTGCTGTAGGGCGGGTATCCTGATTACAATATAAGGGAGGAAAAGAGGCTAGATCCACCCTTTTTGGCTCTTGTTGCTTTTGGTACTTTCTGCTGCCATGGACCCTTGCCTTTCTGCCATGCCACCCTGCCTTGGAGCCAGCCAATTATAAACTGAAAATCTTTACAAACTGTGAGCTATTTAAATCTTCTCCTCTTTTAACTTTGGGTATTGGGTATTTTTCCTCAGAAGTACAACAGTGACCTATGAGGTTTCAAGTTGCTTGCAGGTAGGCAATTTTCTTGTTCCTCTTAATGTCTAGTGTCTTAGATATTTTTCTCGTTGCTGAGATAAAATACCCAACACCCAAAGTTCAAGGGGAAAAGTTTATTTAGCTCATGGTTTGTAGAGGCTTCAG
Source organism: Dolichotis patagonum (assembly GCA_004027295.1). NCBI lineage: Eukaryota > Metazoa > Chordata > Mammalia > Rodentia > Caviidae > Dolichotis > Dolichotis patagonum. Next base: position 32,297 of record PVJX010014258.1, read on the forward strand.
TCCATAATTGGCTGGCTTCAAGTCAGAATGGAACTGGGCAGAGCAGCAACGGTTCATGGCAGTGAAAGACAGCAAAAACCACGAGAGAAATCGAGACAAGACTCTTTCTGTCTCTGATATTGTATCCAGTCTTAGGGGATCAGGAGGGTTCCAATTCCATCAGTGAACTGGTCCAGCAGGCACCGCCCTTAATCCCAGCACCCTCAGTCCCAAAACTGCACTTCATATCAGTCACACGATCTAGATTCAAACACTTCCGAAAATACTCTAGGGCGCATAAGGCTTTGAGGGACATCAAGACACAAACCACAGCAGCTAGCATAATGCTACTCGCAAAGTTGACCTCAATGCATCTGTTTTGAATTGAATTTACTGCATTTCCAGAAATGGAGAGATCACCAGAAAAGATAAGAGATCTGGGAAAGGGATTTAAACTGACTTCTAGGAAGATTCTTACCTGTATTTTGCTAATCTTGTTCTTTTATTGCCAGAAATGTCTTCAAGGAAATGAAATTACACTGAAATCCTTCTAGTACACATTGTGGATTCCGGTCCGCTCCCCAGCCTAGAAGCTCTGGTTCTTAGAGTATCATTAATCTGACAACCTAAAAGCAACGGCAACCTGTGTGTTCACTGGTGATGTGCGTGTCCCCATTGGCATGCATTACCTTCACATCCCTGTTCTTTTGTTTGGGTTTCCCTACGCAATTGAAGCTGGTCTTGTTGTAACCTGGGTGACCTCTGAACTCTAGGTGATTCTCTTGCCTCAGCCTCCTGAGTGCTGGTATGATAGGCATGCACCACCATGCCTGGCTGAAAGCAGTTTTCAATAAAAGAGAAATTATATGATAAGCAGACATGGTTTGGAAACTATTTTGGTGGCAAGTGTCCAAAAACAAGAAGTCAGAGAATCCCAAGTAGATGGCCTGGCAGAGAGATGGAGGAATTCCTAGGAGAAAAGCTAGATGGGGAACAGAAGCTGGATATCACAACCAAGGTGACACTGAGGTTTGCTGGAACTTCCAGTGACTCAATGACCTCATTCTTTTGTTGTTTTTTTTTTTTTCCGGTACTGGGGACTGAACTCATGACCTTGCGCTTGCCAGGCAGGCACTTAAGCCATTGAGCTAAATCCCCAGCCCAATGACCTCATTCTTGCACAGCTGGAAAGTGCAATGGGCCGAGCCCTGCCAGTGCAAAACACCACATGTCCCTGTGCCCTTATTTGAGGACTGTTTGTACTTTAACCAAATACTCCGAGGAGCAGAACTCGCCTCTTCACAGCAGCACAGCTGTTTTCTGAATGCGAAACAATCACCAGTCTTGGAACTTGCCCTGGACTTGCTCCCATGGAAGAGGATGGGAGATTCGAACTCTGCTGACCACAAAGGTCCTGCGAGGAGGGGAGGGGCAGTGCCCTCCCTCAGGCCATCAGGGTTAGAGATTTCTTGTTGGGTGGTGACATCCAGTCACCAAAAAACCTAGAGTTCAGACTCTTGGTTCCCCCAAGGAGTAGAAAAGCAAACTGCAAGTCCAAACTCCAGAACCAGCTCTGGGATGCGCTGTGAAGAGTCGGCTTGTGTCAACACCATGTGGCATGAATAACATCCCCTTTAACCTCCAACAAGGTTCTGCATAGGAGCATAAATTTCATGTCATTGTTGGCATAGAGTATTTGGCAGAATACCAGATAAACAACTTTTGCAACAGGAACTGAGGACAAAGGCTGGTTTTATAAACTGGGTCAAGAGGGGACCAAGGTACAAACCATAACCCAGAACTTCTGGGTGAGATAAGCAGGTAGCCTTGCAGTTAGTAGCAATCTCTGAATTCCAGCCATAGCCAGTGAATAGTAATCTGTATCTTTATTCAAATTACCCCTGCAGCCCTGTTCAGTCTTATAATTGAGAATGACTGCTATTTCCTTAACCTTTTTGGTAGTTGTTGTTTGTTTTTTGAGGCAGGGCCTTGCTACCTAGTTCAGGCTGAACTTGAATTTAGTGTGTAGCCCAGACTGGCCTTGAATTTGCAGTTATCTTCCAGCCTCAGCCTCCCAAGTGCTGGGATTACAGGACTGCACCACCATGCTCGATTTACTTAACATTTGAAGTAGTACTGACTACCTCTGAAAAGGTATATATATATATATATATATATATACCTTTATATATATATATATATATATATATATGAAGAAACTGTACCCTCAGCCCTCTTTTTTTGAGACAGTCTTACTAAGTTGACAAAGCTGGCATTGAACTTCTGATCCTCTTGCCTCAATCTCCACAGTAGCTGAGATTACAGATGGGCACCACCAAGCCAGGCTTCTTGGCATATTCTTATCAACTGTATGGACAAGACCCTATGCTATGGAATGCAAAGGTTTGGAATGGCTCATAATCTACTGGGGAAGTTAAATAGTTACAAACATTTCAATTAGCCCAAGACAACAACATAAGAGTTATCAAAAACTAGTTTCTGGTTAATAGTAAACCAATGAGTTTGCTGTAATTTTTATGAGAGTTGAAAGAGAAAAAAGGAACCATTTCAGGCTGGAAAGATCAAAGGAAGACAAAGGAAGTAGGACTTCATATCTTGAAGGGCATTTTATTTGTTAAATATTTATTGATATTGATTGCAGGCATTTTTACATATGGATTCTCTTTTTCATTTTCTGTGTTATGTTTTGGTTTTTGAGACAGATGGGGAACATCTCACTTCGTAGTTGAGGTTGGCCTTGAATGCATTACGTAGTTTGGGCTTCGAGTCTCACTTCGTAGTTGAGGTTGGCCTTGAATGCATTACGTAGTTTGGGCTTCGAGTCTCACTTCGTAGTTGAGGTTGGCCTTGAATGCATTACGTAGTTTGGGCTTCCTTCCATCTCACAGAGACCCTCTGGCCTCTGCCTCCCGAGAGCTGGGATCACAGGCTTGTGCCACCATGCCGAGTTCAGAGTGTTTAAAGAGTCCGTCCCGGGTCACACAGCCAGTAAATAGTAAAGAAGATTCAGATCCATGTATATTTTCCTTCAAAATGTCTACTTTTTTCCAAGATAGAGAAAGGCAGAAAAACTCCTACAAAGCAATGACGATCAGAGGACTCCAGACAGCTCTCACCATGAGAAAAGGACAAGGAAGTCTAGTAGTGGAGGAGAGGCCTAGTGCTCCCTATTTACAGGAGTAGAGAGGCCAGGAGGTAGAAGTGGTGCATTCCATCCACGAAGTTAGGGAAGGAGTTTGTGAAGGACTTGAAGTTGCCATGCCAGGAGCAGTGAGACAACTACTCATATTGGAGTCTGGAGCCCAGAGTGGGGCATGGCGCCCCCAGGAGCTGACAGACAGGTACTTAGAAGGACAGGGGTGTTGGGTGGAGGAGGAGGGTGCAGCAGATGGAAGGAGAAGGAGCCCAAGTGACAAGGGAGAGATAAGCTGCAAATTAGAAACTAGAAAAGAAAACAAGAGACGCCAGAGCCACATCCTGCAAGCACCAAGAGCTCTGGAGTCAGCTGAGTTTAGAACTGGGCTTGGCCACTTACATGCGTGATCTTGGCTGGTCATCAAAGTATCTCTGATTCAGTTTCTTCATTGTGAAACAGATGGATCTCATGGTGGACTTTGCTTTGGGTTGACTCCCCCAATCATTTTCACCTCTTCTGATACAACTCAGTAATTCATGACAATCTCATTGCCTTTGTTAGCTTGGTCCAGGGATGGCTACAGAAATATGAAGACCAATGCTATGAGCTGAATTATGCTTTTACAAAACTTGTATGTTGGAACCTTAACCCTGAATTTGATGTTCTTTGGAGACAGGGGTCTTTGGAGTTAGGTTTAGGTAAGGTCATGAGGGCGGGGCCCTCATATTATAGCAGAAAATGTCCCCTCCAACCAGTATACTTTAATTCCCAGGTAATAGTTTCTGGTACAGCACCTGTTATTTCTGTCTCCTAGAAATGGCTGGTCACTGTAATGCATAGCTGGTCACTATGATGCATATTGTAAGAATCAATCAATAACTGCCAAATTCTCTGCTTCTGTACTTCCTGCTTGCTTGTCCCATATGAGCCTCAAACTACCAAAGATCAGGACCTGATATTTTGGGACTGATCCCAATCAGTGCCCATCAGCATAAAATAAATCTGCCTTATTTGGGGCAGGGGGTAAAAAAGAAATCTAAAATAAATAAATAGATAAATCTACCTCCAAATCCTGGGTGTCATTTCCATGTTTCTACTTGCTGTTGCAATAATAGAATTAGCACCCTTATAAGAAGAGACCTGATACAGACCTTATACAGAAACCTCTGTGTCTGTCTGTCTGTCTGTCTGTCTGTCTCTCTGTCTAAATGCTAGGAACACAGCTTTAACAGAACCCTACCAAAATGGCACACAGAACTTGAACTTTCAGGCTCCAGAACTGTGAGAAATAAATTTATGTTGTTTAATCCTCCAAGTCTGTGGTATTTTGCTATAGAAATTCAATCTGATTAATGCCAAGAGCCTCATGGACTAACAGAGGCTTCTGAGAAAGTTTTTCTTTGCTTTACCAAGGGGAATCACAAGAAGTTTCTTTTTCACTTATACCAAAAACAAAAACAAAACAAAAGGGGAGGAAAACCCCAACAGAAGTGTCCCTAACTGTCCCTAGGACCCTTTCCACATGACCAGAGAAATTAACTTCAGAAAGAAGCTGACATGTAGAATTAGAATTACAGGGCGATGGAGAGGTCTCTGCCCAAACCATACCTTAAACCAAAATAATATTGTACTTTCTGTTATTTGAATCAATACAATTGCCTATGTTTCAAGCACACTTGAATCACTTTTCTGTAACTTGTGGAGCATAGCAAGTTAATGTTATTGTGAAGATAAAAGTCAAATAAAGAACTTAGTCCAATCTGTGGTATACATAAATAGTAACTTTTATTATTTTAGACAGGCAACTGATTTGTGAAACACTTACTGCAGTGATCATGACTGGGAGATCTATCAGAAATTTACAGCCAGGTCCACTGCCATGTACTTGGGCCCCAGTTACTTGGGAGGCTGAGGGAGGAGGATCCCTTAAACCCAGGAGTTCAAGGGCAGCCTGGGCAACATAACAAGAGAGCCCACCTCATAAAAAGAGGAAAAAGAAATCAGTAAGGACTCTGTCTCTGAAACAGGAAGAAGGCTGGCTTAAGTGTTAGAGAATGGGCAGTTTTAGATTCTGGCTCACAGTGAAGAGACCAGCAGAAAAAACAAAGCAGAACTGACGTAAATGTTGGCAGCTGTCATCTCCTTCCTTATTTCTGATTTTATCCGGGATTTCTCCTAAGGTCCTAAATTCTGCTTCAGAAGCTTCCTCATGCTTTCCCCACCCTGGCCAGAGCTCCTGTCCTTGGTTCCTCTGGAATGTACTCTGACATAAACACTACTCGTGCTGAAATGTTTGCACTGCTGAAACAGGTAAAAATTGTGAAAGCTAAAGTAGCTTATTTCATTTTACTCAATTGTACCTTTGAAACAGATAGTACTGGCTGAATTGCGTATTTCAAGCAAAGCAATACAAATCACAGAAAACTATTCCCCAACCACACTGTTCACTCAGTGGCCAAAAGTTTCTAAACACCAAAGCCACAGGAGCCCGAGCCGCTGGGGAGCGCTTCCTTGAATTGTCGCAGCTGGAAATTAAGTAGTATACATGGTTCGCTGGCTCGTGTTTTCTATTCTTATCAGGTTGCTTGCCCAGATTCTGAAAGCTATTCAGCCCTTAAATTCTTATGAAGTCATTTCCTTGTTATTAAGAAGCATGTAAAACAGATTAAATTAGCATTAGGGTCCAAAAGCAAATGTTAAAGAAACATGTTAAAGAAACATGCAAGGATGGCCCTTGCAGTATTATTTATAATAACAAAACAGAAAATAGCCAGATATTCAGTGGTAGTTTTGTCTCAAAATACAAAACAACAAAAAAAGTGCAAAATATATGATAAGTCAATATACCTAAATAAATAAGTCAATAAGTTAATGTGTGTATGTAACTACGTTTATTAGTATGACATGATATTCTTGTCAGGGGCAGTAACCAACAGAGAAAGTAATGACTGTCAAAGCTGAGAGAGAGCAAAGCCACATCAGCAAGCAAACCTGGTCTGGGAACCAGTGCCATGCGAGGGCCGCCTCAGACTGGGAACAGACAGACCCCAGCCCTTCTGGCGCTGGGCTGGCAAACAAGAAGTACCAGTCCCCTCTGCCTCACTGTAAGCGACCAGCTGATTGGGAGAAACACAGGCTGTGATAGCTAGTGAGGTGAAATGCAATTGGAGGCCTGTGCTGCTTTGGTGATTCACTGACATTGCAGGTCTAGGGTCAGTGGTCTGATCACAGGTTCAAAGGATAGTGGTACACAGTGTGACATCTAGGGGGGATCGTCTTCAGAAGGTGGTAGCCATTGTTGATTCCCTAATTTTGGAAGTCCTCTATCATTTTCATTGCTTTGTTGGGTTGGGTTTTATTCTCTTTTGTTTTGTTTGATTATGTAAAATCCAACGATAGGAGCAGCTGTTTCAAAGATTGCAAGATACATTATAGTAGCAATTTTGGATTTCCTATAGACTTGTTTTGAAGTCCTTTCTTGCATTCATTGTTTTGTTTTCATTGTTTCTATTCTATTCTGTTCTGTTTGATTTTCACTATATCTGACATTATCTGCAGCTATTTTGAAGACATCAAAAGGCATTATGGTAACTATTGTTGATTTTGTAATGTTTTGAAGTCCTGTATCTTTTATATTGATTTGTTTTGATTGGTTTTATTCTATTTAAAATCTAATTTTTTTTTAATTCTCAAAAAGAAAAAACAAGGGGCTGGGGATTTAGCTCAGCGGCATAAGCGCCTGCCTTGCAAGCAGGCAGTCGTGAGTTCAATCCCTGGTACCGATAAAAAAAAAAAAAGAAAAAAAGAAAAAACAAAACAAAAAACTACAGAGGAGCCAGGCATGGTGGCACACACCTGTAATCCCAGCAGTTGGGAGGCTGAGGCAGGAGGGCTTCTGAGAGTTTCAGGTCAGCCTGGGTTACATAGTGAGACTCTGCCCCAAAAAACAAACAAACAAATAAAAACAATGAAAACCACAAACAAAAACAACAGGGAGACCAAACAGACAACCCCTTTTGGGGAGCCAGGGCAGCTATGCAAGGATGTGCGGCAGTGCCCTGTGAAATGTGATTTCTGCAGGCGCTGATGTGCTTAGCGGGAACAAAATTCTGGCAAGCGTAAGTGGGAAACATCATGGTAAGCTCCAGAGTTACTGTGCTTAGATGGGAGAAGTACAGGCAAGATCCTGCATCAGTGGTTGTGAGGACCAGAGAAATTTGAATGATTATTAATAAGTCCAACCATGTCTTAAGATAGATAGAAAAAGCCTCGGAGACTTGACTCATGTTTATTTTTTTCTTGCAAGAATAATTTTCACTACATAGATAGCAATGATATATTCACACACCTTAGGAAATCAAATTAGAATAAAAATTTAGAAGATGCTGTTGGCTTATAAAGTGATGGAGACAGTTATGTTAGGCAGGTTTCCATCCCTGGGCTCTAATTCCTGACAGCTACAACTTAAGACAGAGGGAGGTTTGATCTTATAGACATCTCTCAAGCTGATCAAGATGACAATAATAATAATAATAATAATAATACAAGCTGACAATCAAGATTTTTTTTTAAATTTTATTTTAAAGGGGATAAACTTAAACACAACATAACAGAACAGAACGGGACATAAGAAAGCATAAATTTCAAAGCTAGACAACCAGAGACCTTCACTATCTGTCATATTGCCTCTTGTTTTCTTCTAAATGGTTGTCCATATCTTTGCATATGGGGAGCTCATACTAAATACCATAGCCAATCTTTTCACAAGATGTGTAGTTCACTGACTCCCACTTGCTAAGGGGGGGTGGACACGGGACGGGAGACAGGACGACATGAGATGTTTGATTCTCAGCCCACACGCCAGCAGGATCACAGCCACCCCCCAGAGAGAGGAGGAGCTCCTTGTTCTCCCAGTACCCCGAGTCAACCGCATGGTGCAGGTCCCAAGGCCCAGGGTCTCTCTCCTGCGGACCTCCGAAAGTCTGCCACACTCACCTGCTATTTTTTTCTGATGAATTGACCATTCCATTTCCAAAGTTCTGAAATGGCCAACAGCCCACAGAAAGAATTCTCTTTAGGCTCCTGTTTGAAACCAGCAGCTACAGCGATCTGCTGGCCTTGCTTCAGGGCCACAAAAGCTGACAATCAAGATTAACTGTCACAGCTGGGTGGATGGTCTTGGTCTGTAACCTTAGCACTTGGGAGGCTGAGGCAGGAGAATTGCTGTGAGTTTGAGGCCAGCCCGGGCTACACAGTGAGACTTTATCTCAAAAAAAGAGCAACAGGAAAATAATATGTTGACAAAAACAAGTCAAAATTAACTGTCAAGCCAGGTGTGATGGTGCACGCCTGTAATCCCAGCACTAGAGAGACTGAGGCAGGAGGGTCATTACAAGTTTGAGGCCAGCCTGGGATAGTGAGTTTGAGACCAGGCTGAACTGCATAGCAAGATCCTGTTTCAAAAAAGAAAAAGAAAAAAGAAAAAAAAGAAAGATAGAAAAAGATTAACTCTCACAACATTAACAATTCAAATTCTCAAAAATTCATCTTCCTGCAGTTCCTGCTATACATGTAGACAGATGAAAGAGGTAAAAGTTTCCTTCAGTGCATAACTTGTTTTTAAAACATCAGTATTCCAAATGTGGTGTCACAGACCTGTCCCAGCCAGTCAGCTGAGATAGAGCTGAGATAAAAATATCACTGGAGCCCAGGAATTTGAGGACAGTTTGGGCAACAAAGTGAGAACCTATCTCATCAAAAAATTAAAAATTAAGATATCAGTAAATAAGGATAAATTGGGAATAACCTGTCATTTAACACATTTATATCATATTCCTGTCATGTTTAAGATCTTAGGCTGGGCTGGGGACATAGCTCAGCAGTATAAGCACCTGCCTGACAATTGCAAGAAGATCCTGAGTTCTATTCCTAATACAAAAAAAAAAAAAAAAAAAAGACCTTAGGCTTAGGCTACAATGTTAGGTCTGTAAAGTTAGACATTAAGTTAACATTACTTAATATTTAGCATTATGCATTTTATTGCTTTTTGTTTTTGTGTTTTTACTTAATCCTTGACAGTAATTATTTCAAAATCAAATCATTTAATGTAAAATTAACAGTGTCCACAGTTGTAAGAATACAAAGCCCAAAAAATTGATCTGCTGATGGTTTTTGCCTGCAGCTAACACAATTCTGAACTATGTGTGTGTGTGTGTGTGTGTGTGTATATAAAATGGTACCAGAATCAAACTCATGACTTTGTGCTTGCCAGGCAGGTAGTGTACTGCTGAGCTAAAACCCCAGCTCCAGTTTGTGATTCTTGAATATGATAAGCTTGCAAAAATTTCCAAAATCATGACTGTGTTATGTGTCTTCCCTATAAAGCCAGTCAATCCACCTGAGACAATCCTAATAAAGCAAGGATATTCCCCAATATCCATTACCTCCATTAACACTGGGTGAACAAAGTAGTTGGGAAACTGTAACAGCCGTAACTGTTAACCCATGAAGCCCAGGCTGTCCCCAGTTATTACTTCTGGATTTCACGGCTAAGCTACTTGAGCCATTCTTATTTCAAGAATGAATATGACTCAATTCAGGCCAATAAGGGAAGTTTGACTAGGAATTTTTGAAAATGTACTGACGTGGAACACCTTATGACAGCTCATAATCCCCAGATAATCCTCATGACCTGGAAAGTCTGCCATCAGGAAATAAATTGCTTAACACGTAGATACAGGCCTTAGGAGAGGACAGGACTCTAAGAGGACCCTGGATAAAGAAGACCCTTCCAGAAGACAGGGCCAGGGCTCAACAGGGGAGTAGCAGGGACTTCCTGTCAGGGCCATGCTTCTGACTGCCACTTTGGGTTACCACGGGCCTCACTCCTCTGCATAACAGAGCTTTGCTGGCTTATCTAACAGGATGTGGTGTGTTTTGGAACAGTGACACTGCATGGTGCTGTCCAGCCTCCAGTTTTCCAACTTTTACATCAGCTTTCCTGTCTTTGAATACTGGGGTGTTGGAGGTGATTTACCGTTCACACATAGTTCTGCTGGGGAACTATAGCTGGAACTGACAAAGATGAGAACACAGAGCCCCAGCTGTGGAACTTGGTGCCGATACCAGAACTGGGTGAGTCTAGGGTTGATGCTGGCGAATGCATCTCACACGTTGTTTTGTTTTCTTTTTGAGCTTTCTTCTTCTTTTTTTTTTTTTAGACTGGGTCTCATTCTACAGTTCAGACTGGCCTTGAACTCGCTATGTAGTTCAAACTGGCCTTGAACTCACAGTGACCCTCTTGCCTTGGCCTTCTGAGCGCTGGGATTCAAGCATGTGCCACCGCACCCCAGGGGGTCTTATTTCCTCCAGCTGCAAAGAGGGATCTCTGCTAGGGCCTCACTGCCAAGTCCCTTTCTCAGAATTACTGGCAATTACTCTTCCCGGAGAGCCTGCACCTGGCGCTGCTTCTAGGAAAGGAGCAGAGATGTGAGGGAGGGGAGAGTCAAAGGCCCCTCTGAGCCACGCAAGCTGGTGCAGGTTTCTAAACCCTGCCCTGTGGGTGGTTGAGGCAGAGGATCTCCAGTTCAAACCCAGCCTGGGGAATTTAGTAATTTAGCAAGATCCTGTCTCAAAATAGAAAGAAAAAAAAATTAGAAAGGCTATAGATGTAATCACATAGGGCAAGGACCCTGGGTTCAATCTCTAGTACTATACAAGTGCGCGCACACACACACACACACACACAGCTTCTGGGACCATCCTGGTCTCTCCTTCCCCACAGGGACAGATGGTGCCTTGGTGACAACACATCATAGTTCAATTTCTCCTTCAACCCAACGCTGCTTGCATCTCTCATTCATGGTGCTTGAACCCAAGAGTACAACCCCGTTCCTCCTGCGCCCACATTCCCAGCTCAGGGTCTATTCCCTGAGTCCAAGCTAAGATAACTGACAATGACAGTAATGTTGGGCAGTACTCGGGGAGGGCTCGTTAGGAGCCAGCCTCCCTGAGAGATGCTTTCCACATATTAACTCAGTTCTGGCAACCCCATGGGATGGGTGCTGTGATTAATCCTGTTTCATGAATAAAAAGAAAGGGGCTCAGAGAGGTGAAGTAAGATGTCCTGGGAAAGATGAAAGCTGAGTCCAAGCCTCTTCATCCGCTTGCAGAGCTCCGTCCGGGCTGGTACTTCACCTGTCCCAAGCCCCTCCGTGTCCCCACCACTGTGCTCAAGTCGGGGCCAAGGAAGATATCATATCGAGTTGCTGGCAGGAGCCGATGCAGCGCGGATACTTTGGGGGTGACCTCTGCTTGCCCCGGGCCAAGAGGATCACCAACTCCAGGAGCCCCCTGGCTCATTTCTAGCTTCTTGGGGCATCCCAGAGAGGGCAGCGGTTGGGCCTAAGGCAGTGGGGAGCAAAGCATTCTCCACGCAGACCGCAGACTCGAGTCATCCTTTAAGCAAAGAGCAAGACAGGGACATCTGTTACCGGGGACAGCAAGAAACTCCCAGGAAGACCAAGCGTCTGCAGCGTCTCAGGCAGCCTGCGGCACCCAGCACTGTTGGTGCTGTGTATTCGGTCTCAGTGAGGAAGGGGAAGGGACGCAGGGCGCCAGCCAGCGGCTGCAATCCCCACCGCTCTCCGCCCTGCCCCAGAGCAGCAGCCAGGCTCCTGGGGAAGGCGATCCTGAGGAGTCTCCGCGCTGCTCTCCCAGTGTTGGCTCCAGAGCTCAAGCCTAACCTGGCCGCATGGACGGGACAGGATCAAGGTCCATGAGAATCTGTGGGAGAAACTTAGGCAAGTTTTCCTGCACTTGGAGGTGGCAGTGATCTTACCACTTGCCAGAGGAGGAGGCCAGCCGGGGGGCAGGCAAGGCTGTTGAAGAGCAGGGAAGAACAGGGAAGAACGCTGGAGGCCTGAGCCAGCGAGTGGCCCTGCCGTGGACAGCACACGGAGCTGGACTGTCCTCATCTGCGACTGAGAACAGGAGCAACTTCGCGCTTCACCCACACCATCTCCTCCTCCAGACCTCGACCTGCACTGAGACATCGATAAAGTGCCAGTACACGGCTGGGAAAATATTCAGGGCATTTCTGCAGGTGTAAGTTTGGGCTCTTGGTTGCAAGCAGGAAGGGCCAGCTTTGGCTGCTGTAAGCAAAAGATCTTTTCAGGACACTGGGACATTTCTTCCAATCCAAGGCTGGAGTTACAGCTGAGTCTCAGAATAAGCCGAAGCCTGACACACCAAGGGGCACCCAAGGGCCCTCACACTCCACCTAACTCCAGGGTTTCTGCCCTTTTCTTGCTGCGGAAAGACTCTCTCTCCTGCAGTCCACGTGGAAAAACAAGGGACCGCAGAGCTCCGAGTTTCCCGTGTTAAGCCAGTGCAGGGAGCAACTGGTTTATTTTCTCTCCCTTCCTCTTTTCTTCCGCTTTCTATCTTTTGAAATCTCTCTGCCTCCATTTCAGGAATTTCACTGAATGGACTTGGTCCAGCGAGGCTTGGGCAATAAACCCGGAGCTAATAAACAGTAACTGGTGGCAGGGTGGGGGTGGGGTAGAAGGTTGGGTTCAAGGCCTCTTCTGGGGAAGTGGTCACTCCTGCCGAGGCCTCAGGATAGAGTGGGTGGCGAGAACAATACAAGGAACAGAAAGTCCCAGCAGCATTCCTCCGAACAAAATGAAAGGGAATGGGGGCAAATGAAAGCATTTGTCAGAGTTACGGGATTATTTACGAACTTATTCTTTTAAATTTTGTACTTGAGAACAGAAAATATTGTGCAGCAATTAAAAACTAAAACTCTGGGCCGGGGATTTAGCTCAGTGGCTTAAGCACCTGCCTGCTGCCTGGCAAGTGCGAGGTCGTGAGTTCGATCCCGGTACCAAAAAAAAAAAAAAAAAAAAAAC
>PVJX010014259.1:0-45391 GCA_004027295.1 Dolichotis patagonum
AGGCTTCCTGGGATCATAAGTTAGGTTATAATGGCTTTTAAAACTGTTATTCTTCAAATCAATGGACTGATTTTCTGCCAATAAAATTGACTCTGCAGCTATGTCTTTGTGGAAGGTTTGTTGTGCATTCTGCACACAATCAGCATTTTAACTTCTGTAGAAATACTTTTCACTATTTCTTTCAGTTGGAGAATTAGCTGCCTACTTTCACTCACAATAGAGATCATGCAGTCACATTGATAAATTTGTTCCAAGTGTGTTTTTAAACTCTTCTGTTTCCATATTAGCAATACATTTCTCCTTTTGTTCAGCCCTTTTTCAGTTGTCTTTGGTGATTTTTTAAAAATCAACATATTGGGAGAGGCAAAATGGCACATGTCTGTAAGCCCAGAACTCAGGAGGCTAAGGCAGGAGGATTGTCCCGAGTTTGAGGCCAGCCTGGGCTACATAGCGAGACCATCTCAAAAAAAAAAAAAAAAAAAAAAAAATCTAGAGAAAAATGTCTGTTTGACCTAAAATCTGCTTCACCCTTTTTGAAGTTCTTTAACATTTTTATTCACAGAAAGCATTCAAATACTCAATAAATATATAAAAAGACACAATAGATGCATAACCCCAGCAGTAGCCAAGAAAACATAAGTCAAAGCAAGTTCATCTGCCGCCATCAGACTCACCAAAATGAACATTCATGGCTCGTGTAAGAAAGTCACTTCCACCGCTGGGGAGACCATAGACCCGCACAGCCATCCTGGAGGACAGCCCAGCCTCAACCAGAAACAGCACCGCGTCGGTGCTGCCCTCAGCTCCAGGGCTCCTGGAAGCCCAACCCCTGCGATCGCCCCCATCCACTCACAGGGCCCCACTTCCGGTCACTCCTGTAGTCCAGGCAAGGCCCAGGGCTCCAGCCTGCCTGTCGCCACCTCCTGTCCTGTGAGAGCGAAGCCTTGTGCAAGGGTTGAGGAAACTTCCCAGCTCCGCCTGCTCAAGCCAGCAGGATGCCTGCGGCGCCCCAGTCTGTGCTCTCAGTTTTTATTAAACGTGTTTTGCTTCTCAAACTAATTCCAGATCTAAATAATCATAACCATATATGTATGTCAACACTCATGATTTCCCATACGCTAAACGACATGGTGGAAATTCTTCAAACTTCTTTTCTGACAAGGCCTGGCTACGTAGTCCAGGTCGGACCAGCCTGAAACTTGTTATGTAGTCCAGGCTGGCCTCAAACTCGTGATCCTCCTGCCTCAGCCTCAGCCTCTCATGTGCTGGGATTATAGGTGTGCATCACTGTTGGAGAGCGTTGAAGCTGAATACACGTGTAGGGCTGTGACGTGGCACAGGCATGACTGATCTGAGAACAAGGAGACACCGCAGGGGTCAAGATCCTGCTCAGATTTCCTCCACTGTCCACTCAGCTCCTTGTTTGTTCTGATTAATATGGGCTGCCCAGCATCAGTTGGCTGCAGCAGAGTTACCAGCTCTGCTGAGGGTTTCACTCCTGAAGCCCTAAAGACCGTGCATGTGTCTCATTCCTTTGAGCCTTCGTCATGCACCTGTTCGGGGGTCGGGGGTCTAGGTACAGACTCCCACAGCCTGGCACTTGACAGTAGAGACGTCCGTTGTGGAGGGTGACTCACCTTCGTTGTGTTCCTGGGGTGGAACACGGCCCCGAGGCGCTTCTGCTCCACGTTACCTCATTTTCTCTGGAAAATCCCTTCATCAGGTAAGTCGTGGGGAATTCCCTGTCTAAAGCTCAGCAGAAACACAAAGCAGAACTGCTTTTCCTGCTTAGGAAGGCGGGTCACGTTACCTCCGAGGCTAGTGTGGTGCAACTCTTGTTGGAAACCCATGATCGGTGCCCTTGGTATCCTGAGGGGGGCCCACTCATGGTGGAGGATTGGAACAAGATAGGCAAACTGCTGCCTGACGAGCCTCGAGCTCCTATCTCTGTCTTGCACACCTGGTATCTTTGCTGGGATGCTGTGACAACACTTGGCAGGGGGCAGATGGAACACCGCATGGTCGGGCTTCCGGTTTTCCTGGGGGTGCTGCTTCTACACCTCCCACTATTCTTCTGCCCCCCATCACTGCCGCTGCAAGACACAGGCCCTATAAAACCTTTGGGCAACTGTCCACCAGCTCTAAGTCCCATGCAAAAGCTGGCCCAAGAAGCTAAACAACACGGGGAATTGCTTGTCCTGTTTTTTGGCAACAAGGACAAGGGCCCGGCTTTGAAAGTTTGCACGCTGATTATACTGGAATATTGTTGCTTCATTGTGGTCTCTCTTGTCCATTGAACTAAATGTTTCTGAATCTGTAGCACAACTAATTGTCTTACCTTACATCTCCTCTAAAGTTCATGATGTTACTCATGGAAACCAAGGGTTTGGCTCTACTGTGGTGGCTCCTGCTACTCCCCTGGGGGATGAACGCCCAAGCCTGTCCTTAGCTATTGACAACTTTTCAAGTTTTAGCTCTTCTGTCCAGGGCTTTACGGGGGGGTCACACAGATCCTGCAGGTGTGATCTCTGACTCTCCTCCTTTCCAGCAGGCCCTTCGGAGCATTGCTCACACACTCGCCACATCTGCGGCGGGCCGAGACCCGACTGCCCCCACCTTACTCATTTTCGTTCAGCCCCTTTGCCCACGAGGGCTCTTGTTGCCATCTACAGCAGCAAGGTGTTAATTGTTGAATGATTACATTTGCCCCACTCGCCTGGCAGTACTTTAAATGAAAGCTACTTGTTTATGCTGGCCGGGTGGCAGCCTTTTTGCTGACCCTTGTTGTATATGGTGTATATGGTGTATATGGTATATATGGTGTATATGTTCCTTTATTTTCTTTTTATGTGCAGAACCCCTACAGTCCTTTCCAAGATCTTTTTATACGAGATCTCTGCTAATTGGCCTATAACAAATCCGACTGGTCGATTCATAGTTGTAGATTCTACATTTGCAAAAAGTTATTGTAATTCGGTTTGGCTAAGGATATGCTTGAGTGCACTCTGATTTTGTAAGATGTTTGTCAGTCTGTCTGTGTACTGGTTGTGTTTGTCCAGTCTGTGTGTGAGCAGTTGTCAGGAGTTGCTGAGCCAGTGATGGCTCACATGTGTGGAGAAAAAGCAGAAAAGCCCATATGAGAGTGTCCAAGTGGCACCTGGGAAACGCCTTGAGCACAGGGTGTAGGTGAGCTAGTTTAGCAAAGGGATGTGGTATGAGCACATAAACAGATCCTGAGGAACTTGGAGAGTTCTCACCGACCCTGACAAGCTGTGTGCTTGTTTCTGTCTTTGTCTGAATCTGTACAGGTCATCTATGTTTGTCCATTTTTCTGCTCTGTGAACAGCAGTTCCTTTTATTTTGAACTCAACAATTTTTCTCTTTTTCTAGTTTTGGATTGATCAAAAATTCATTTGGGTTATACATTTACAAAGCATGCTTTCACCTTGGTTGCTGGCCGGTCCAAATGATTGGGTATATAAGTGTAATATGTTACTTTTCTTGTACTTGAAGGTCTCATTATTTAGAAAAGGAAAATAACATTAGGATAAATAACAAAATCCCTTGGGGTTGGGATTGTTGGACAGGACTCTGATTGATAAATAAGAAAGCAGCTTCTTGGTAATATTTTCAACCAGTTCTTGTTTATTGATTGAGACCTCAGTGATCCCCATGGCCTTATAAGAGACACTCCAACTAAAAATTATAAAATTTGTTGTCATATATTCACACTGGTCATTATCCAAAAGAAATAATAAACTTTTGGTTTGAAAATGCCTGTGCAAAGATTTCCTATGGCTTTGACAGGTGATCGCCATCAACTTTGTGATGTATTGGGATATATTCGTGGCTCTGGATGTGAGGTCTCCAAGGTTGTAAAACAGGGACGACTTAGGGTAACAGACTTGTTTCCTGTTCAGACCTCTGCTGCACCAAAGACTTGTGAGATTCACATTCCACTAAAGGTCATTAAGTTGGACTGGAATTTCTTGTGTATTAGATAAGGGTGATTAGACTAAAAAGGATATTTTCTGTCAAAATGGAAATTCAGATTACTGTAAAAATGTCATGATTGTCATGATACAATATGTACGGTTTTAATTCCTGATTTACTATGTAAAATGTGTAACTGTTAACACTCAGTATGTGTTCAAATGCTAAGATATCCATGGATAGTAGAAAATGTTCTAAGATGTTAATTTTCTAAGGTGCTTGATGTTTAGATAAGATAGTAATGTTTTTTTTTGTTTTTTTTGTTTTTTTTTGGGTACCGGGGATCGAACTCACGACCTCACGCTTGCCAGGCAGGCACTTAAGCCACTGAGCTAAATCCCCGGCCCAAGATAGTAATGTTAAGCTTACTGCCCCCAATATACTATATTATTATCAATCTTTTCCTTCTGGATGTTCAACAGCTGAGGTTTAGAGACCAAAAATTAGAGATGGATGGGCTAAAAAGATAGCCAATATTTTGGCCCCAGCCCTTCAAGGTCAGTAGGGACCCAGGACATAAAAGAACCTCTGCTTGTACCATCCCTGGTCTTCTGATGAAGAATATTTTGAGGCCACAGAGGAAAGTGATCTTTGATGCAAGGTGTGCCTAAGGAGAGTCACCAGGAGAAAATTCTCCCAAGCTTTCACAGAAAGCAACTTGGTCAAGCAGTGGCTGTGACTCGTCCAGATGGCTGACACTGACAAAGAGCCGAGAGGTGCTGTGCACGGCTCTAAGATGACTCCTGAGGAGGCCTAACTGACCTCGACAGGAAGTAAGAACCTGATTGTATGTAATGCAGGCCTCACCTTGGCTTGGGCTTGAACCTCCTGCAGAAAGGTCTGACTTCCTGAGGTGTAATGCCAGGTAGAACGCTGGCTGTGGGGGAAGCTGGGATCACTAACACCCGCTGACATTGCTGCTGCACTGGCAGCTGACTGCTGTTCCGGGCTGATGGACTGCACGGAGTTTAAACTGTGGGAGTTCTCCCAGCACAGCTCCTCCAGCTCCAGCTGGGCACCCATCCTGCGTATCAATAAAACAAAAAAGAGGGGTATGTTGGAGGTATTGAAGCTGAATACACGTGCAGGGCTGTGGCATGGCCCAGCATGACTGAACTGAGAACAAGGAGACCCCTCGGCGGCAAGACAGGCCACAGCCGAGGCCACCTGAGACTTTCTGGATAGTTTTTTTTTTTTTTTGGTACCAAGGATTGAACTCACAACCTTGCGCTTGCCAGGCGAGCGCTTACGCAGCTGAGCATCGTCTGTTGCTGAGGGGTCCTTGAACCCCTCCCAAGCTCCTGCTCAGGTTTCCTCCACTGTCCACTCAGCTCCTTGCTTGTTCTGATTAAATACAGGCTGCCCAGGTCAGTCAGCCGGCCGGCCAGCAGAGTTAGGGGCTCTGCCGAGGATTTCACTCCTGCAGCCTCATTCCTTTGCGCCTTCACCATGCACCCGTACGGGAAATTCACTTATCCCCCCCCAGGGCCAAAGTTCCAAAAGAAAACAGCAAAGTATTTCAAACTTATTTATTAGATACCATACAGTGGTATATATGCTATTTATAGTCTCTTAATAAATCTAAATTAAACTCATCGACGGAGCTAAGATATTTATTGATCTTCAAACATTCATACACACAGCAAGCCCACGGAGCCCCCATTAGTACAGATACACATTCGATATTAGTAGTGAGTAAATCCCACCCTTCTTGAGACTAAATAAGCATAAACTTTTTTAAAAGAACAATGACTTTGGTTCAGTGTTTACAGCTCCAATTTACAAACTCTTTCCCTACTCATTCAGCCAAGGGTCTAACCAGATATGATCTCAAGGACCAACATGAACTTGAAGGACAATTCTTGGTCCCTAAATTCTAAAGTGCACAAGATGATTCGCTAGGCAAAGATACTAAAAGCCTGGTAGGACTTAGAAGGCCACTGATCCTAGCCCCTCACACACCGAGCTACTTCTGTCCCCGATTCTCACATAAAACATCACTGAAAGAAGCCGGGGGTGCTGCCTGGTTTTATATATGGTAGCTTTCCACACCACAGAGCCTGCTGACAATGCTTTTCAAAGTGAAAATAAAACGATATTTTAATGTGGGACTAAGGCCAACACGGTAGCCCCTCCCCCCGCCTCCCCTCAGTGAACCAGCTGTGGAGAACCAGTCTCACACCTCATCAGAGGTTTAAAAACACAGCTTTGAAACCAAAACCAAATCTAATTGAATCACTTTCTATGACTTGTACATCAGAACCCTTTATTTTGCCTCCTCTGGAATGTCCTGTTCTTTTGAGGTCCAAGTATCTATCTAATGTCAGAATTTCAATGTCAAGCTCTTCTAGTTAAATTCTTGGGCTAAGGTCTAATTGATGACTTTTGGAAAGAATACCGCACTATGATAATTGGCTAAAGTAAAAAACCCGGCACAAAGTCTGGTCCCTGTCAAAATTATTCTCTAACGTGATAAATATAGACCATGGCTAGGAAACCAGAAACCAGGAACCCAAGGCCCAGACTGCTCCAACCCAGCCCTGCAAAGCTGTAGACGGTGAAAGGGATGTGGGTGACAATTCTGCACTTCGGGGAGAAGCTTTGGGGGAGACCTCCGAGTCTGAGGTAATGAGGAAACTGGAACTTCTCTGGGATTTATTGTTATCCTCCAGCTCCCTGGAAGCTTCTTACGCCAGTGCTTCCACAGCAGCTGCTCTGGTTGCCGCCTGATTCCCGAGCCCGCCTCCCAGCGCTTGCTATGTATATGGCCTTCTCTGCGGAGCAGCCCGCGCCAGCTCCGAGGCACACCTGCAACTCCTCCACCCTGCTCCAGAGGGAAGGGAACCCTGGCCCAGACGCTCCTCACAGAGCACAGCGAGGCTGAGCTGTGCTGTCACGGAAGTCACGGTTTCTGCTCCAGGCTTCCACGGGCGGGGTTCTCGGAAGATCAGCTGAGGGCCACGACCACAGACCCACACTCCCATGGACAGCAGTCACACAGCACCTCAGTGCCCAGAAACGAGTTTTAAGTGTGATTTTATGGTTAGGGTAAGGGAAACATTTTCTCTTACAAGTCCTAACTTTTTCATCTTCTTTAACAGCAAGCATTTGTACTAATAGCACACACAGTTCAATGCATGAATATTATGACCTTTTGTATTTTTTTCACTCACTTTTAATCTCAGCTAACTTTAAATATGTATAATCTATTAACAGCAAACACACATTCATGTAACAAGACCCATATCACTATTCTCCATTAGATACATTTTGAAATGGTAGCAACAGACTGGGAAGGGCGGGCAGGCACTGGTTCAGTCATCCTGGGAAGCCCCTGCAAGTCTTGTCTTTCCTTCCTCTGGCAGCCTTTCTCAGAAAAAGCAGGCAGTTCAGGAGACTAAACCACGCCTCTCCTCGGCGCATGTCAGGCACTCCTGTCACAAAAGGATGTCATCTCAGGCGCAGCGCCTAAAAGCACAGAAAGAGACAGGGTTAAATGATTTTGTTGTTGTTTTTTCATAAAATCTTCCTGGAAACTGATTTCTACTTCACTTCCTTTATCCCATTGTACCTGTATAGGTACTGATAATACTGGCCTAATGCAACGAAGGTCTATGCATTAAAATAAGATTGTAGAGGCCACCTTTAGGGTCACTACCAATCCAGGAGCAGGCACAACCTGCCGTCTCCCTGCACACAATGGCTATGTTGATAAAGCAGATGAGCCTTGCAGGCCGCAGCTGATGCGCGGAGCTCACACGAGGCTGCTCAGACGATGCAGCCCCCTCCCTGGAGCCGGAAGGGCCTGTGGGAAGGGGCTCACACCTGAACTGCTTCACAGAAAACGCCCTTGGATGCCCAGCAGTCTGTGAAGGTTAACAGACTAATTTCCGCGATGCTGTCACGAGAACGTAGGTTTCATTACCATCTTATTTTACAGAGCTAATGAGACATTAAACATTGATGGACCTGCTTAAGGTCACACAAAAAAGGATTGCCCCCAAAAATGTGACTTTGTTTGCTTGTTGAAAGTAAATTTGGCTTTATTGAAAAACTCACTTGGAAACTCAACCACAAAGCTGCCAAATGAAGGCCTAAACCTGAGTGCACGGCTTCCTCTGTGCGCCCCGATGCACTCCTCGGTGCGTATGCTACCTGTGTGTGACAGTTTTACAGCGCTTTTGGTTTTAAGACTAAAAGGTTATAGTTAAAACTTCTGTCGGGAAAGAGACTGCTGAGCAGCCCCGCCGCCCCCTGGGCTGACAAGCTGCTCCCCAGGAGGAGGTAAGTGCTCCCCGCGGTGAGCACCTGTCATCTGGAAACTGCGGGAGGCTGGTCCAAGAGAGCTGTGACTTCTGTGAAAGGGCTTCCGTACACACACAAACAGTACTTCTGATCCCGAGTGACACACAGCGCCTTCTCTGTCAGGAGTCCATGCAGCCAGCAGAGAACGCTCCCGCTGACACACTTCCTCACTCAGCAAGGCATCCCAAGCGCTCGAGCGGTCACGCGGCCTCAGACCCACCGTGCCTCAGTGCTGGTGCTCCACCCAGGGGCAGTCGGCCGCGGCGTCCTCGGACAGGGCTGAGTCCAGCACCTGCGGAGGAAGAACCGAGCTGCAGACGTTCCCAGTCGTTCCAGGGTCCCCCTCCCAGAGTTCTCAGCCCGCTGCTCACGCATTAGTGCTCGAGAGGAACTACTGACAGCTCACGTTTCTTCATGGAAAACAGTGAAGGAAAAGGACATTACTCTTTGACCTCCTCATTTAGACGTGTTAAAAGATCTTTTTGATAGCTGTGATCCTCTTCACAACCCGTCTCTGCTATGTCCTGCAAAACCCAAGCCTACGGCTTCAAAGTAGCTGATATTACTATACTACATGAAGAGAAGGAAAGCACACCTGAAGTGAATGAAAAGACAGGAATTCTCTTTCTTATTTTAGACAGGAATCTGAGCTATTAAAATGAACCAAATAGCAGGATGGAGAAGTGAAATGTCTGCAAATATGAATCTAGGTCTACAGGAATTAGAAAATCAAGAATAAAAAGAAAAGATATTTTTTAAAAATGGAGTCACAGGAACTTGTGCGAAAATATCAAAAGGTCTAACATACATGTCAGGAAGAAAAAAAGAGAAATATTTGAAGAAATCAGTGACCAAAATTCCTCAGACTTGATAAAAGATGTTTTTTAGATTCAAGAAATTAGTCAAAAACCCCAAACAAAATAAATTCAAGGCTATGCCTTGTGTATTCAAGCTCCTGAAAAAATAAGTCTTGAAAGCTAAAGAAAAATGAAACACTGTCTACAGGGGAACAACTACTCAACTATCTGAGAATTTCTCAGAAAAAAACAATAAAGATCAAAAGACAAGAGTAAGTGTTGGGAGAAAAACACAACAAACACCAAGAACCTGTCCATCTAATTCCATTTCCAGTGAAAATATATTTGGAGAATTAAGGCAAAATAAAGTCATTCTCTTTTTTGTTTGCTGCTGTTTTTATTTTGTTGTTGCTGTTGTTTTTTGAGATGGAATCTCACTATGTAATTCAGGCTGGCCTAGAACTCGAAGTGATCCTCCTGCCTCAGCCTCCCATGTGCTGGGATTACAGGCGTGCACCATCATGCCCAGGCAAAATTCCAGTTTTTCTCAAATGAAGAAAAACTAGGAGAGTCTGTCAGCATCGACTTGTGAAGGAAGGCTATAGGAAGTTTAAAGTAAAATTAGAGTACAGCAGGCTGTACTCCACGTCATGGACGTGTGTGAATGGAGTAAGTACAACAGCTCTGGTGTTAAATTCAGATTGGAGTGAAGGGAATATGACTGGGAAGTCTCTATGTTTTATGTAAGTGGTGCGATGTAGACTATAAAGGATTGGTTATATTATAATGTCTAAAACAATCTCTTTAAGAAGTATACAAAGACACTGCAAAAAAAAAATACTAAAATAATCGAAAACAAAACAAGACCAGAAAGGAAAAACAAGTGAACACATGGAAAATGAATAATAAAAAGACAACACCAGGCTACCACACTGGCAGCCAGGTTAACCAGGAGTGGCCTAGACAGTGTGCAGTTGGCTAGATGGTGAAGAGGCATCCTCGGGCGGCTGGCTTTGGAGCTGACACTCTGGCGAGGCTCCAAAGGCCTTGCCCAGGGTCTGCAGTACCCTGGGCTGTCCTCAGGAGGCGGTGGGGCCACGGAGGTGTGTGAACTCTTCACAAGGGCAGAGCGAGCCCTGGGACGCAAGGTACAAAGGGACGCAGAGATGGAGACAGGGCCACCAGCCCAGGAATGCGGGTGGCCTCCAAGCGAGAGCCATGCCTGACTGGCGGCCAGTGAGGACACAGGACCTCAGGCAGGGAGCTCATTCGGCCTCACCCTGGATGAGCCCGGAACGGATATGCAAAGCTCTTGGAATCACAGCCCTGCTGACATCCGGACTCTGACCTGCAAGACACACGCAGTGCGGCAGCTGTGCCTGGCTTCTGACCAATTAAGGAGCACGGCTTCCAGTCTGTAGTACTGGCGACAGACCCAGATAACCACAAACATGTACTGATTAAAAGGGCACAGAGGGACACAGCGGATGCAAAGGAAAAGGCCTACCTTCATGCTGCCTATAAAAAAACTTCAAATACACAATAAAGCAGAAAGTAAATCAAAGTAAAAACACATGGACCAGGCAAACAGGCCTCAGAAGGCTGGGATGACTCTTCAGTCTCAGGTGACACCAACATCAGGGCACAGAGCACAGCAGACACTTCTAAGTGCGCCTGTGCCCAACAGGAAAGGTTTTGAAATGCATGAAGTAAGAAACGGACATCATAGAGAAATGGACACTTCCACAACCACAGTAGAAGATTTTCACAGCACCCTCTCAGACACGGACAGACCTGAACCCACACCTCCACTCGGCCCAGAGAGCTAAACACGAGCAGCCACTGGGATTGAACTCCACATTTGCAGCATAGGTCACTCAGAGACAGCAGACAGACATGCTTCCAAGGGAGCACGTTCAGCTGCCAAAGGACAGAGCATGTGTGCTAGGCCACGGAACACGTCGCAGCGGCTCTAGAGGAATCAATCACAGGGTGCACTCTCTGATGGCAATGGCGCTACCTGGAAATAACCGACAGGCAGAGGCAGGCAGCGGAGAAACCGCCCACTCTCAATAATACATGAACCACAGGGAGGCTAAGGGGGACACGAACATGCTCAGCATTAGTGATAGTGAATGTACCATAGACCGCAATTATAAAACGAAGCGAAAGCAGTGCTTAGGAGGAAAGATGTAGCTTTTCAGCCCTCACAAATGAGAGCTCTAAAATCAGTGACCTAAGTGGCCTTAAAAAGCTAGAACAGTAGTGCAGAACAGACCAAAAGTAAGTAAAGAGGGAAACTCAGAAAGAGAAGCAAAGTGGAGCTGAATGTTAGTGAGTCATCGAGGTCGGTGTGAGCAAGCCCAGCGTCTGCCGCAGGCCTTTCGCTCTCAGTCTGCTGTTTGTCCCCGCTCTGATTTTCCACCCACAAACTCATGTTATTTTAGTGTTAATGTGTGCAATTCACTATACTTTTTTGTGTGTGTTTTTAAAATACAACTGGAAATTTAACAAGTAATGAAGAGTAGCAATACAAAGTGTTTATAAATCTAGAAAGATGAGAGCCCCAAATAAAAATGCGGCTCTTCATGACCCAGACGTGGGGTCATCTACCCTCAAGTGTTTTGAGCGACAGCTCCCAAGAAGCCAATGAAAAATGACACTGAAACTTATTTTAGCAGTGTGTGAAGAACTCACGGAGACAGCGTCCTGAACGCGTCACCCAAGGAAAGCACGAGGGAAGCGCTGCTGGGGCACACATTGCCACTGCGAGGCGGGGCCGGAGCCGTGCGGCAGCGAGGCCCCCTCGGCCCCCAGAAGTGGCTTCTGAGGTGGACATGCTGTCAGCATAAGGGTGCAGAGTTCACCTCAAGACAAAAGCTGCCCCCCAAAGCAGAGGTGACAACTCAGGGGACAAGGGCAGCACAGCGACGCCACCACTGAACTCCAGCTGGCCACAGCTGCTCCAGAGATTTAAAGAGTTTCTGTTTTCTTAACATAAAAAAATGAACAGTGCAGCAAAAATGTGCATATTCTGAATGAGAAGGATGATTCCATGGAATAGCAGACCTTTAACACGTATGATACAGATTATCACGGGAGACAACGACAAGCAGACATTTCATTTTGAAAGAATAAAAACAGGACCAGGGATTTAGCTTAGTGGCACAAGTGCTTGCCTGGCAAGTGCGAAGATGAGAGTTTGATCCACAGTATCAAAGGAAAAAAAAAAGAATAAAAATAATTCCACAGTTTACTCCGCAGTGAAATGCTAAAGATTCCCATAATCTCCTGTATATGAAGCCCAAAGCCAGGCTATGCTCACACGCAGGGATCACTGCAAGTTGGGAGGTTTTACAAAAACACAGAGCTAAGAGGTACTGACGTCAGGAAGATGGCGAAGCACTGAGCAGCAGAAAAACAGCTTCTCCGAGATCTGCAATCCAAATGCTGGAAATCAGCAGCAAATGAAGAGAAGGTGGGAAGTGGGTCTCTGGAACCCAGCAAAGGAGAAGTGGAGCCCACAGGAAGAGGAAAGAGAGCGACTGCGATGCAGGAGGTGGCCCTGGCTCAGCGTGGGAGGGGCAGCTCGAACCTGCAGTGGTGTGACTACGGAGACAACAGAGGCCTCCACAGAGGAGTGCACCCGTGGGACTGTGGGTATTGCAGACTGCAGTAGCTGGTGAGTGCTTCCACTCCAGCTAGGGCAGCCCCAAGAAGGGATGACAGTCCAGCCACCATTTGGCAAGGGGCCAGCCGAACTTAAATTCAAAGCAGACTCGTTTGGCTGCATCTAGCGAGTCCCAGTGTCGGGGTGAGGCACAGCCTTGGGAGTCAGCCAGGTCAGGCAGCTGAGTTCAAGCACGAGAGACACCTAGAGCGTTGTGGGCTGAAAAACTCCAGTTCCGGCCTCACAGTCAGAAACAGGAGCTGTCTGAACTCCCCTGGAGCTGAAGCGGCAGCTTGCTGGCATTATGCACAGCCCTGCTGTAACTGCCGCTGGCTCGCTGGGATCAACCAACACGGATCTGGGCTCTGTCTCCCCACTTTGTCTACCAGGGACAGCACAGATATGGCTGGAAGGGTACATTCTTTGTTTTTTTAAATATCTTTTTCTTGATTTTTGATGTTGTTGAATTGTTTTGTTCTTGTTTCTGTTTCTTCCTTCTTTCTCTCCTGTCGTCCTCACATTTCCCAAAGCTTGTATAATATTCCTTTGTCCTTCACCCTGGCTTCTAATCTCTCTTCTATTTCTCTAATTTTTCCCTTAAGCCTTTGATAATTTTCTCCCTGAAAGTAAAATCAGTCATCATATTGAGGCGATACTTACTATATACAATTCCTGGTTTTTTTTCTCTTCATGTATTGACCTGAATAGTCAGGAAACTTTCACCTATTTTATTTAGGGTTTTTTTTTGTTGTTTTTTTTTTGGTTTTTTTTTGGTACCGGGGATCGAACTCATGACCTCATGACCTCACGCTTGCCAGGCAGGCACTTAAGCCACTGAGCTAAAACCCCGGCCCTCAACTATTTTATTTAGGTTTTCATCTTCTTCAGATTCTAACCAGAAGCTAAATACAATTGGAAACCAGTAAGCACTAGTTTCACTCCAAAGGAGTAGGAACACTCAGACTTGATTTGTTATATAACTACAGATCTTGTTCACACCGTTAAAGATGGCAAATCGTTACCACCACAGTTTGTCACTTTCGAGGCTGTGCTTGATGTTATTGTTATTACTGATGCATTACTTTAGCCAACATGACACAGTTATTCTAATCAGCTGTTCCTCCTGTATGCCAAGACTCAGACTGCCTGAGGTCATGAACAATGCTATAGGCTGGTGCCAAAGAACCAGAGACTCAGCCACATAGGCAAACTGAAGACAGGATCTTGTAACAGACTCAAAACTCAAAATCCAGCTACACCTGGCAGATATCTCGGAGAAGTAGTCATTTTACAAATGTCCTTGCTACTAGCAATAAAACTACTGACCATAAACAATGCATCACCATCAGCACAGAATTTTTTTTTAAAAAAATGCATAAACAATGTATCAGCATCAGCACAGAATTTTTTTTTTTCAAAAAATAGAAAATGAGAAGACAAGAAAGCAAGATGCAACTCCAGACTTCAGTTCACAAAAGGCAAATCCAGGGAGCAATGTTCTGAAGGACACTGATATTACAGGCAGAGATAACAAAGACTGTAACTCCATGAACCCCAACAAAATGAGTCCACCAGGCTAGGTAAGCAATTAAACAGAAGGGAAAGAAAGGTAGCCCACAACAGGAAAATAATAGGATGGAAATAAAACAATATACATCAGTTAAAACCATCGATGTAAAGGGTCTCATTTTACCAATCTAAAGAAATAGACTGACAAGATGGATCAAGAACCAAGACCCAGCAATGTGCTGCATACAGCAAACACACTTAAGAATAAATTCATAGACTGAAAGTCAAAGGATGGAAAACAATTCTCCATGTGACAGGAACCCGAAAAAAAGAAGGGGTAGATATTCTGTTTGTAGACAAGTAGGTTTCAAGCCAAGACTGGTAAAGAGAGACAAAATCACTACAGTGGATCCTCAAAATATACAGGGGTTATGTTCATAGAGCACCTGTGAATTATGGAAAACCATAAATTTCATATATGATCAGAAAAATGCCTCTAAATGTCTATTTTTACAGTTTAAATATGATATGTCTCCTGTAGTTATGCAATCTGATATAATAAAATACTGTATTAATAAAGCTTTAGAAGGTGTAAAGATCCTTAAGATGGCAGCATCTTAAGGATCGAAGGGCTTTTAAAGGAACAAAACTGAGAACACCTGAGATAGGCATGCGGGGATGTTAGTTTCATGCGGGGATGCTAGTGCATCTGCTGGCAGTGCATTACAGTGGGGTAGCCAATGAGCAACAAGAAGAGCTAAGTAATACTCTCAGGTTGGCTACCTGCAAACCTCCTGCCAAAAAATTCTGTGGAGGATACTTGTGATTTCTGGAAAACTGCAAAGATTTCTGTGAAGAATTATTAGTTAGGTTCTAAGGAAAAATCCATGAATGGTGCCATGAACTCTGAACTCCAACTCTGCAGGAAAATATTGTATATACTTATAAGGAAACAATCCTCCAAGAGGAAGAGAGAACAATCATAAATATATATGCACCAAATACCAGTACACTCATCTATATAAAACATATATTAATGACTTGAAAAATCAAATAAGCACTGATACAACTGTAATGGGGACCTCAACACCTCATTGTTACAAACAGACAGATTAACTAGACAAAAAAACCAACAAAGAAATACCAGAACTGAACCAACCTTTTGAACAAATGGACTTATGATGTCTAGAGTGTTTTATCCCACATCAGAATACACATTTTTCTCAGCTGCACATGGGATGTTCTCCTAAACAGTCCACAAACTAGCTCATATAATATGCTTAAGTAAATGTGAAGAAAGTGAAATTATCCCATCATATTATCACACTATAGTGCAATGAAATAAGAAATCAATGGCAAATAAAACCACAAAAACACATGGAATTAACACCCTCTTGACCAACTAATGGGTCAAAGATGAAATTAAAAATAAATTTGACAGTTTCTATAACTGAACAGTAATGTCAATACAATATACCAGAACTTATGGTACACAATGAAAGCAGTCCTACAAGGGAAATTTATAGTGGAGAATTTTCACATCAGAAAAACTGAGCTAGATCAAATAAACAACCTAATGTTGAACCTCAAGTTTCTAGAAAAATAAGAGCAAGGCAAACCCAAAGCTTGTATGAAGGAGAAAATTATAAAAAGCAGAGAAAAAATTAAATTGAGGACCACATTAAATTAATGTGGGGACCAAAATTAAATTTGGGGGCCACAAATTCATAATGACTAATTCTGCATATTTCCCTATGGGACAAAAGGAAGGATTGGGATTACTGGTAGCACCCATCTGAGACTTCCCATTGACTCTTCTAAGCATAAGATCATCTACTCCTTCTTGAGTCATCTCAGGATTATGCTCCAGGTCAAGATACTTCTAAGCATAGGATTATCTACGCCCTCTTGAGTCTGAGTCTTCCATGAATTGTAATCCTTTACTAGCCCCACCTATTCACAGCATACACCTAAAGGGTCTGCTTTGGGAGTGGGGTGCCAATCCAACCCAGAGACACTGACTTCCCAGCCACTGGTGGCATATCATACTTGCCTCTGTTTTTTATTTTTCTCACTGCATTCTTTTTTTTTTTATTTTAAAGAGAATAAAACAAAAGAGGGTAGAACAAAGCAGATCAGAACAACATAAGCAACACAGTATTTTACAATAAGACAACCGAACATTAACAGTAGCTATCATAATATCTCTCTGCTATAGTTGAGCATAGTTTCAAATACAATAATATTAAACATAACAAAATAGTATAAAACCATTTGAAGAATGAAAGAATTACAGGGCATTCTGAACCAAATAACAGAGAATGATCAATGTTTACTATAATATCTCATTTTCCATAAAAAATTTGTTTATACTATCACATATATTAAAATCCCAATAAGACACAACATAATAGAACCAATGGTAATAGAAGAATAGAAGCATGGTAGGACTTCTACGCAAGACTATATTAAATCAGCAATAGCTGTCATAATGTTTTGTTTTCTTCAAAACAGCTCTTCATGCCATCACACATAATAATTATTTAAAGTCAAACAAAACAGAATAAAACCATTCTAACTGATGAATGAAAACCTTGAAAGGCTTCTAAGCAATGAAATGGGGAATCATGATTACCATAAAATCTTACATACTCTTACCAACTCTCATACTAGGGAGACTATATGGTATTTACACATGTGAGTTTGGTTTATTTCACTTATGAGTATGGTCTCAAGTTGTGTCCGTTTATTTATAAATATCTCAATGCATTTTTAAAACAGACAACTGGGACTCTTGGCTGGGTTCCTGATATTGACAATCGTCCCTCTTGGCTGGACACCCAACAACTAAGAAGCAATACAAAGAATCAATGAATCAAAGAGTTGGTTCTTTGAAAGATTAAGTAAAATTAACCAACCCTTAGCCAACCTTATCAAAAGAGAAAGAGAAGACTTAAACACATGCATTAAGAATGAAAATAGTGAAATCACCACAGATCCTGCAAAAATTCATAAGATCATCAGTACCTACTTTTAGAACCTGTATTCTAGTAACATGGAAAACACAGAAGAAATGGACAGATTCCTATATACATATAACTACCAAAGCTGAATCAAGAAGATATAAAAATTTTAAATAAGCCAATATCAATCAATGAAATTGAAGATGTAATTAAAAACTTAAAAACAAAAAAGCACAGTTCCTGATGGACTCACTGTTGAACTCTAAGAAATTTAGAGATCTATGCCATAATTCCTCAAACTCTTTAATGAAATTGATAAGGAACTCCAAATTCATTACCTGAAGCAACCATTATCACCCTAATACCAAAACCAGAGAAGGATCCAACCAAAATAGAGAACAGGCCAATCTCCCTTAATGAACACAGATGCAAAAATTCTCAATAAGATACTGGCAAACAGAATAGAGCAAATCATGAAGAAGATTACACACCATGTGTGACCAGGCAGGATTCATCCCAGGGATGCAGGGATGACTCAGCATAGGCTAGTCAAGAACTGTGTATGTGCTGCCAAAGCAAGCATGCAAGTCAGTGAGTGCAATGTACAGAATCAAAGACAAAACCATAGGTCATTTCCACAGACACAAAGCATGGCACAAAACTCAGCACCCACTCATGAAAAAAAAAAACCCTACAGAAAAATGGAATAGATGGTCTTTATCTCAACCTGATGAAAACCATCAACGACAAACCAACTGTCAACATCATACTAAATGGTCAAAAACTCTAAAATCAGGAATATAAAGATGTTCACTTAATACAACTCTTAGCCAATATAATTCTGGAAACATTAGCCAGAGCAATTAGACACCAAAAAGAAATAAAAGGAGCAACAAGAGGAAGAAGTGAAGTTAACATTATTTGCAGATGATACAATACTCTTCATAGAAGATGCCAAAAACTCCACCTAAAGACTTCTAGATTTAATAATCAAATTCAGTAGCATAACTGGGTACAAAGTCAATACTCAAACATTAACAGCATTCCTGTACACAAATAACAAATGCACTGAGAGAAACATTAGGGAAACAACACCTTTCACAATAGCATTCCGCCAAAATGAATACTTAGGCATTAATCTAAAGAAGGAAGTGAAAGTTCTCCACATTGAAAACTACAGTATTCTGGAAAAGGAGATTGAAGAGGATATCATAAAATGGAAAGATACCCCTTGTTCACCCTTCCAAAATTGTTATACAGATTTAACACACTCCTAATAAAAATACCATTGGCACACCTCACAGAATTAGAGAAAACAATTGTAAAGACCATCTTAAACCAGAAGAGATCTAGAATATCAAATGTAATTCTAGACAACACAGGTAGGGCAGGGGGCATCTCAATCCCTGACTTGAAATTATAATTCAAGGTTACTGTGATAAAAAGAAATAGGCCATAGAATAGGCCAAAAGAAACAGGCCATAGAATCAGTGGAACAGATTAGAAAATGCAAAAACAACTCCAAACACACTCAGCCACCTTATCTTTGACAAAGGGACAAAACACCTTTACTGGAGGATGCACATCTATGTTTGTAGCAGCAGTTTGTAACAGCTAAATCTTGGAAACAGCCCAAATGCCCATCAACCTGTGAATGGATAAAGATGTGGTTTTTTTATACAATGAAGGTTTTTTTAATATACTCTGCCATAAAGAAAGATACACATGAGACACTTCTAGCTAAATGGATGTACCTAGAGACCACACTCAAATGAGATAAACCAGACACACATATGTAAACACTGCATTGGTTCTCTGGTATGAAAACCTGAAAAGGTAACGCAGACGTATAACAGATATTGGGAAATAGGAAGAACATACTAAAATGGGAAGTGGAACAAAGGAGAGGGGAGGGGGAAAAGGAAGGAAGGAAGGAAAAAGGAAAAAAATAGAAGGAAAAAATGGAAACAAAGCTTTTGTAAATAAGGTGGGGAAGAGGTGTTAAAGGGAGTGGAGGGGATTGGGGAAAAAGAATCAAGATATATCATACACAGGTTACAAAGTCCCTGTGATGAATGCGGTCATGTATATCTAAAATATACCAATAAAATTAATTAAAAAGGAAGGTACTAGGTGCAATGAACTGTAAGACAAAATTTAACAACATTTTATAGATCCAACACAAAACTTGCCAAATTCTTGGCAAGTCGTCCCTAGAACGTGTTGGAGGTAGTACCAGCCTGCGAACCCACAAAGAGCATTTCTGTACCTGGTGCAGCGCCATGCTGGGGGCATGAAAGTCAACAGCAGCCAGGGAAGGGATTCGAGATTCAGAAGGAATTTTGTTCTCTTTCCTTATTAGTCTAGAATTTCGAGCTACAAAAAGATAACCATAAACACAGTGAAAACATTAGACATTCTAGCTTTTCATATTCTCCGTGTGTCCCTCAATCTGAACTTATACATAGCTGTATATTTACCTACTTAAATATGAAAAGTTAATCTTAGTGAACTATCCCTCAGACAAAGGACTTCTGTCTAGAACTTATAAATACCGTATAGTCTCCCTAGTGTAAGAAATGGTAAGAGTACGTAAGATTTTAGGATAATCATGATTCCCCATTACATTGCTTTGAAGCCTTCTAATGTTTTCATTCATCAGTTGGAATGGTTTTATTGTTTTGTTTGATTGTATTATGTGTGATGGTATCAACAGTTACTTTGAAGAAAACAAGACATTATGGCAGCCATTGCTGATTTAATATCATCTTGCTTTGAAGTCCTACCATGCTTTTGTTCTTCTATTACCATTGGTTCTATCATGTTGTGTCTTACTGGGTTTTAATATATGTGATAGGATAAACAAATTTTTTATGGAAAATGAGATATTATAGTAGCCATTGTTCATTTTCCGTTATTTGGTTCAGAATGCCCTGTAGTACTTTCATTCTCTTGAATGGTTTTATACTATTTTGTTATGTTTGATATTATTGTATATGAAGCCATGCTCAACTATTTCAAAGAAAGAAACATTATGGTAGCTATTATTAGTATCTGGTTGTCTTGTAAAGTGCTATGTTGCTTTCATTGTTCTGTTCTGATCTGCTTTGTTCTGTCCTCTTTTGTTTTATTCTCTTTAAAATAAAATTTTTAAAACGCCACTGTAAATTTTGATTGTTAATGTTCTGCTGGTTTTCTGTAACTATGTAATGTAAACAGAGCACCGTAAACGTACCCATGCCTTCCAAGGCTCGCAGATTGGGCAGGTGGCTGTAGCTCAGCTCAGGCAACCGCACCTCTGTCCTGGAGTACTCCCTTCGCTTCTTGTTTGCCTGAAGAAGGTTCTTTTCACTGGAGACCTGGTATGGTCACAATGGCCAGCACAGATGAATAGTTCAAGGTACACTGGAATTTCTTTATAACTACTACATACGTATCCTAAAAGGTGTGGATGTGAAGGGCTGGAATAATTGAAAACTGAAGGACCCTAACAACACAGCAATAGTTTTATGCCTCTTCCTCACTGAATTTGATGACAAGTGGCTAGTTGAATCACTGCTTCTCCCCCCCCCCGCCAGTCCTTAGACTCCCAGGGACAGGGCAGGGTGCCTCCTGCACCTCCCAACATCCCTAGAGAGGATCACTGCCTCCCCATACACATCCTGTCACTTCTCCAAGCCTGATTCTCACTCTAGTAGGTGCCTCCTGCACCTCCCAACATCCCTAGAGAGGATCACTGCCTCCCCATACACATCCTGTCACTTCTCCAAGCCTGATTCTCACTCTAGTAGGAATGACCTCATTGCTCATTTCCTACATTTGTTCTGAGTTAGCGTATGAGACCCACTCCCCAAGATTATACAACTTCTACTACTTCCCTAATCTTTATTATCACTTCATAGTTGATAAAGTAAAAAAAAAAAAAAAACAAGGAATAGTTGCACTTGAATTCTGCAACTTTATAAATTTGATACTTTTTCATTTAAGAACTGCAGAAACCAAACCAGCATCATGTATGGGCTACCGCCAGACTAGGAACAGCTACACCCAAGCCTCTCCCCGTAAGTCAGTGTCATTCGAGGGCCAGCACCAGCAAGCAAGTCCTGGGAACCAGTACCATGTGTGGGCCACTGCTGGACTGGGAAAAGCCAGACCCCACCCCCTTTTGGTACGCAGGCTGGCAAACAAGAAGTAAGTGACTAGCTGATCCAGAGAAACACAGGCAGTGATGACAGCTATGGAGGTGAAATGCAATTGGATGCCTGTGTTATTTGGTGTTTCACTGACACTGCAGGTCTAGGGCCAGCGGTCTGATCACGGGTTCGGAGGATAGCAGTACGCAGTGTGACATCTGGGAGGGATCTCCTTCTGAGGGCTGCAGCCATTGTTGATTCCCTAATGTCTTGTTTTGAGGTCCTATACTGTTTCCATTGTTTTGTTAGGTTGGGTTTTATTCTCTTTTGGTTTGATTACATTAAATCTGATGGCAGAGCAGATATTTCAATAGCAAGATATATTATGATAGGAATTTTCGATTTACTGTAGGCTTGTTTTGAAATCCTTTATTTCATTCATTGTTTTGTTTTTATTGTTTCTATTCTATTCTGCTTGATTTTTACTATGTCCAAAGTTACCTGCAGCTATTTTGAAGACATCAAAAGGCATTATGGTAACTATTGTTGATTTTGTAATGATTTGAAGTCTTGTATCTCTTACACTTGTTTGTTTGGTTTTATTGTTTTATCCTTTTTAAAATAAATTTTTAAAAAAGAACTGCAAAAACCCTATATTATTTTCAACATTTTCCAAGTAAGTGATGCATAGATTATGATTTTCTAAAAAATATGTATGTATGATGAAATCCTATATATGTATGTCTATGCATGTCTAAATAATGAAATGAACACACAGCAAGCATGCATGCAGTAACAATGCCAGCCCTGGGGTCTCTGGTATTGAGACTGTAACACTGCTGGTCTCACAGGTGCTGAGGAGTGTGGCTCACTTCCCTCCTTTTGGAAGCGGCTGTGTATTTTTTTTTTGTTTTTCCTTTTTTGAGACATGGTCTCGCTACGCAGTTCAAGCTGGAGCTCACTTTGTAGTCCAGGCTGGTCTCAAACTTGCAATGATCCTCCTGCCTCAGCCTCCCAAATGCTGGAATGACAGGTGTGTACCACAATGGTCTTCTTATTGTTTTAAGAGGACAACTGCTGAGGCTCTGAACTCAAATCAACTATAAAATAAGCAAGTTCAAAAAACTACCTACGCATGCAAAAAAATTTTAAAACTGAGTTTAAACTATCAAACAACTTCAACACTGACAAATGAAATGCATCGTAACTTTCTAACTACACGTTAATTCCCACTTGGGGGAGGCACACTTGTCTCCAGCCATCGTGAAGAAGGCCGAGTCTTAACTCCGCCTGCCCTGGGCTTCATTCCTGAAAGTCCAGCCCCCTCCCCCAACAGTCTCTACATCCTGCCAGCGAAGCATAAACACAACTGGAGGTAAATCATGAATGGGCAGCCAGCACTGATCATGCCACGCCGAAAGGCAGGCTGATAGCAATTCTGGTAAAACAGTATTGAGCCAGCTACACTGGAAGGCTTGAGGTCAAAATCCTCTTTCACATGGTCCAGGATTATCGAACATGAATACTAACAAGGTCCTCAGGGTGTTATCAAAAGGAAAGTACTAACAGCACAGAAACTCCAAGAATAACCGAAAGAAAACCAAACGCAGCACGCAAGTCCTAAGAGACATGAGAAGACATTTTCCAGCTCGGAGGACCGTGAGGGTAGAGAAGAGAAACTCATGTTTAAAAGTCTTCCTTGGGGAAGAGCCGCACTGCCCTGCTCTGTGAACTGCCACTTATCTCCCTGGGTCTGTTCCGGGCAGGGCTGAGTCCAGCGCTCACACACTGAGCATGTGCTCTGCCACCGAGCCCCACCAGGGCCCTGCAGCTCCTTCAAGGTGCCCAGCACTGTTGCAGGCGACAGAGAAGCAGGCAGGAAACAAAAGACAGAACCCATCACTGACCTGGGAGCTCACACTGCACCGCAGGGAGACAGGCAGTGTGGGGCGACCAGCGCACAGCGGCTGTCAAGCTCATGTGGTGGGTAAGAGTTAAGCAGGGAAGGGACAGAGAGCAAACTAAAGACGACGGCACAGCAGGCTTCATGTGAGCCAAAGGAGACAGAAAGTGCACCTGTGGAGTCACCTGGGAAGAATGTTCTAGAGTGGAGGCAAGGGGAAACATAGAAGCCCAAAGGCAGGAAGAGTACTCCAAGAGTAACAAGCAAACATGTGTGGCTGGACAGACTGACCCAGACAGACAGCAGACAGGCGGGGTGCAGGAGGGGCTGCCTGTGCAGACTGCTCCTGGCCCTGCAGGGACACTGCTCCACGCTGA
The DNA here is from genome assembly GCA_004027295.1 of Dolichotis patagonum. Taxonomy (NCBI): domain Eukaryota; kingdom Metazoa; phylum Chordata; class Mammalia; order Rodentia; family Caviidae; genus Dolichotis; species Dolichotis patagonum. The sequence goes on from PVJX010014259.1 coordinate 23,651, forward strand.
TAGGCACTGAGCGAGAGGACAGTGATGCCCGACGCCACTGTAGAAACAGCCTGAGTGTCACCAGGCTCCCTCCCCAGCCGCCGTGGAGCCCTGCATGTGCTGCTGGCACTGAGGCCAGCACGAGCTCCAGGGAATGAGACTGACTTCATCTAGTTTCAGTGTCTTACGCACAACATGCAGATGATCCAGATATGAAGGCAGTTCTCTTCTCATTTACTCTAATCAGAGACTCGATCAGCACCATAGGAAATAAGAAAATTTGCTATGTTGCCGAATACAATGAAATAGAAGACACTGGAGCCAGGTGCAATGGTACATGCCAGTCATCTCTGCACTTTGGGAGGCTGAGGCAGGAGGACTGTGAGTTTGAGCCCAGCCTGGGCAACTTAGCAAGACCCTGCTTAAAATAAAAAATAAAGACTGGGATGCAGTGCAGTGCAAAGGTTCTGGGTTCAACACCCACCACCCCGTCACACACATACACACAGAGGTGGCACTGTAATAGTATGTTCCAGACTTATAAAACTTAAACTTGCAGAATTCCAGATTATGACTGTGACAGGCTGGAATAATATATACACAACTTTATGGATTGATTCATGTGTCCAGGTGAAACTCAGTTCTTCACTGTCACAGCAATGTTCATACAAGGCCAGAGCTGACACACGCTCACACTCTGCTCCTGAGAACACTTCACTTACCGGTGCAGGCACACTGATATTATAAATTCCTGATGGACAGTGCTTATTTGGCTTAACAAATGGAATGCAATACTTCTTAGATTTCTCATCCACTCTGTAAAAAAATACACGCTTAAGTTAGAAGCTGTGATAATTATTTTTTTAAGCACAAACCCAAATGACACGGAGCAGCACGCAGCACCGTCAGGCCCCGGAGCCTGTCCTCAAGCGCACAATGCATGCACTGGGGGCCCACAGGGCGCCCCCTCCTGGTCATAACCCTCTTTCAGTTACTGGAGTAACTGGCTTCAACATCACAACCCATGTTCTTAGCGCTCACCGATTTTTTTAAATCAAATCCTAGTAACTTCCATCATGCAGGTCAAAAAGTAAGAAGAGCTCCAGAATGGAGTGCAAAATTGTGCTATGAGGAATCAGCAGACTTACAATCGGCAAACACACCCTTCCATACTGTGTGCCCTTGCTTTCCAGATCGGTACCTGTAACTCTGGGCTCCAGGGTGACCACCAGGGGCTGCTGCAGATGGAACGTGTGCCAGCGGGGGAATGGCCGTGCCGGGGACCCTGGTGGCCTGGCTGCTGCGGTCCCCAAGGCGGTCTGAGGGCACTGCCTGCATGTGGCTGGTCCCACTGTTACGAAGACAGCTGGCATTGGCAGCTCTCATGCCCTTTTTGGTTTTCTCTCCGTCAACTTTGGACTCTTTTGTTTTACATACTTTGGAATCCTTAGTCTTGGTATCAGTATTGGCATCCTGACATTAATAAAAATGTTAAGAAGGTTAATGATCTAAAAAAAATTTTACCTAGAGCACAATTTGCCCATTTCCCTGGCATCTTTATTTTGTCTATGGAATTAAAATTAAATCCAGATTCTTATTAAAATAGTCACTGTGAAAATACAAAAAGAATAGGAACACAATTCACACTAATTCCAACTTAGATATCTGTGTGTGTGTGTGTGTGTGTGTGTGTGTGTGTGTGTGTAAAGCTCAGTGGGAAAAACACGAACGAGCCAGCGAGAACGTCACTCTCCTCCTCCTCCTCCACTCTGAGCCAAGAACAGAAACTGGAGAACACTTTCTGCTTTTGGTTCGCTTCAGGGAGTGGGTTCCCATATCAAGAACAGGTCCCAGTCAATTCTTAAATGCTTCACTCTATACAAAATTCTAAAAACAATGTTTCTCATGTCACTTAAGGAAGAGAAGTAGGACCAGTGTGCAGGTGTGCGTGTGCCCCGTGTGTGTGCAGGGACACACGTGCTCACTGGTGCATGTGGCACTGAGATTTTCCAAGGAAGCCGAGTCTGCAGCCGACCCTGTGGACCACCTGCCCCTGGCTGGCCGCACCCCATGCACGCTGCAGGCTGAGAGCTAGGTGTATCTGGGTCACCCTGGGCCTCCGCCCCACCCCTGTGCCTGACCTAACACCCTCGAGTTAGGCGGGGGAGGGTGTATTGCTGGCTTTGTGGCCCTCTGCCTCGACCTCCCTGAGAGCTACAGCAGAGATCGCCGCTCAACTGCAGCCCGAGACCTGTGGCCCCCAGCACTGAGTAAACGCACTCTATCTGTGACGTTTTCTCGCTATAAACACTCGTGTCACCTCTTTCACAGCAGAAAACGTCACTGAGGGGAACCTGAACCTGAGTTCCCAGGCCACAGCTACTCCTATCGGCTTGGCATGAACTATCTTCTGGCTTCCTTTAAAGCGGAGTTATTTTACAGCAAGTTAAACAAGCATTTATGAACAGTCAGGTGCGTGGCAGGCACTCAGAACATAATACAGCCTGTAAACAGGTCACAGCAACAGGATACACTTACAGCAAGGCTAGAAGGGAACAGCTGGTTCAAGGCTCAAAAAGCTTTTTTAAAACCCTCACCCTCCCCCACATTTAAAATGTGGACATTTACCTGTACCACAAGTGTTTTTCTTTCTTCACCTAAACATTCATCTTTTTCCTTTTCCTTCTTTCTGTTTTGGGATTTTTTAGGCAAAGAAATATTCCTGGCATCTTTCTGTATTTTTAACTGTAGTTCCTGGGAGAATCTACATAAAAATAACCAATAAAATAAAATTGTAGGAGACAAATATTTAAAAACCCCAATTTTTGAGCCAAGTGTGGCTGGCTCAAAATCTGTAATCCCAGCACTGGGGAGGCTGAAGCAGGAGGATCGTTGTGAGTTCAAGACCAGCCTGGGCTACATAGCAAGATCCTGTCTCAAAAAGACAAAAACAAAACAACCAAAAAAACCCCTGATTTTCAAGAGAATCTTTAAAAAACTGAGTGTGGAGTCACACGTGGTAATGCACATCTGTAATTCCAGCACTCTGGAGGCTGAGGAAGGAGGATCACAGTGACTTCCAGGCCAGCCCGGGCTACATATTGAGTTCAAGGGCAGCCTGAACTGCACAGAGAAACCTTGCCTCAAAAATCTAAAAACAAAACCAACAAAATAACTGAGTGTTGAACTACAGCAATGGTGGTGAATCTTTAGAGCTTTCAATGAACAAACCCATGGGTTTGCTCACCACGGAACTGGAACTGGGGCATCTATAATGAGAAAAGCCATGGTCCAGATGACAGCCGGGAGAGGACTGGGGGCTCCATAAACTTCTGGAACCCCTGGGGCTGTTCCGAGAGGGGCGTGAAGATGAGGCTGGTTTCCCCTTAACGTGAAAATGCTGTCTTTGTCCCCATCAGTGCCGGCCCTGATGATGGTGCAAAGACAAGGCCACAAAACTACCGCAGCTGGTCCCACACAGAGCCGTGTGACTGAGCACTCAAAGGCGCTGCGCCCAGAACCACCTTGGAGAGGCGGCAACAGTGCGACTCTGGGAACCCAGCCCCGGAACCTGCTCCTCCTCAGCGCTCTGCAAGGACAGCAGCGCTGAGCACCTGGGACTGCTATGCCCGAGGACAGTGGCTGCCGTGACCAGCACTGGTCTGACTCGGACACAAACCCAGCTCGACTTCCCTTCCACCAGGCGTGGTTTATACTAGCAAGGAAGACGGGCAGAAACTCTCATTACTCAGTCTTGGTGGATGTGGCAGGCATTTTTCTTCAAAAAGGGAAAACTGAATTTGTTACTTCAAGAAACACAACTGAAACTATTTGTCAATGATCAAATTCAAAACTTTATTGCAAAACTAGAATTCTGTGAAGCCAGGCCAGGGATTTAGCTCAGCGCTGTAAGTGCCTCCCTGGCAAACGCGAGGTCATGAGTTTGATCCCCGGTACCAAAAAATAACAAAACAAAATAAAATAAAATAAGAATTCTGTGAAGCCTGTGATCTTAGAAACTTCTCAACAGTTAAAAAAGTTTTCTGATGAGATGGAATGTGAAATTTAAATGTTATACGATGAAATATCTCCACAATTTAGCCAAATCAGAATTTTCCAAATGACTAATGAATGATGTTAATAAAGCACCAATGAGTAAAAGAACCATTCAGAAACAAGACAGAAATGGGTTTTAATGCAACAGTGAAGGAAAGTGCACTGATGCGGGTTCAGACTCCAGACTGAAATATTTACGAAGCAGCCAGGCCAAGTTCTGACGGGGCATCAGAACTAGACTCAGAATGAAAGAACATCCACCATCACTTAAAAAGGCTATTACAATACTCTTCCTCTGCCCTAAATACACATTTATGTGAGGCTGGAACTTCTTTACATATTTCAACCAAAACAACCTATTGTAAGTAACGGAAAGTAAAAGCAAACACAAAAATCCAACTATCCACTCAGGAGGCTGAGGCAGGAGGATCACTACAAGTTCAGGCCAGCCTGGAATACACAGTGAGTTCAAGAGCAGCCTGTACTACACAGCAAGACCATGTCTCCAAAAAGAAAAAGAAAAAGAAAAAGAGAAACAAAAAGAAAAAAACCACTGTCTCTCTTATTACACTAGATGTTAATGAAATTTGTAGCCGTAAGGCAACCCTGGGCTGCTGATCTCACTATTTTCTGCTCTGTACCAGGGGAACACCACGGCCAGGGGCCCGCAACGCCCCAGCAGCGCCAGCAGCAGCATGGGGAACATGCTTGCCGGTGTGAGATTGGTAGGAGAGGACACAGCACCTCTGCAGATGCACAGCACCAAGGCGACAGCATCACACAGCAGCAGCAGCCTAGGACTCAGGGACCTGACACAGACGCCAGCCCAGGAGACAAGGCAGGCAAGCGGGAGTGACTGTTTCATAACACCAACGTATGACGCACCCCAGGCTCCATCTGCACCGCTGCTGAGGTGGGGGAGCACCAAGGAGGGGACAGCTGGCAGACAAGGCAAGGCAGTCACCGTGCAGGACGAGTACTGCAGGGACGGCTGCAGAAGCCTCATTGCCCCCCGTCCCCGCCCCCTTAGCCTGGCCTGCAAGTGCTGGCGCCGTACCTCTCGGCAAACCTGTCCGCCTGGAAGAAAGCGTGGCTCAGGAGCTCGGCACACAGCGGCCTTCTGTCGGGGTCAGTGTGCAAGCATTTCTGAAAAATCAAAAACACAATTCTTAGCCAAGAAATACGCCCACATTTAAGTTCCAGGATATACATAGGAAAATACAAAGCTCCCCATTACAGCCAATGGATTTTAAACACCTATAATCAAGAACAAAGTACAACTCCAGAAAATGACCATCAGGGGTTGCTAACATCACAGAAAGAAAAACCAGCATCCTATGCCTCCAAGCTGGCATAGACAAACTCCGGGGAAGTGGTCCTGCTGAACGCAAACCTGACTCTGACCATGCTCTACTCTCCAGCAGCTCTACTCTCCCACATTGTGGGACACACAGCCTTGCTGCTTCAGTACTTTGCAAGGTTCAAACAGAAACGAAAGATTAAAGAGGCTTATATTATAGTGACACAGCTCACAACAGCTAAACCTTGGAAGCAGCCTGTGTGTTCATAACGGAAGAAAAGATAATAGAAATGTGGCATTTATACACAACAGAGTATTACTCGGCCACAAAGGATAAGCTGGAGTCATTTGTAGAAAAATGAATGCATTTTGAGACCATAATGTAAGGAGAAATAAATCAGGTACAGCTTATACATCACATAACTTCTCTTACATGAGAAAAATAATTTTTAAAACAAAATAAAAAAGACAACAGGAAATAGGAAGAAAGATCTTTGCAAAGGAGGAAGATACCTAGAGATGGAGGAACTGGGAGGAAGGAGAGGAAAAGGGGAATAAAAATAATCTTTATAATTATAGTACATCCTACTCCCTAAAATGAAGGTGAACATTATTTCTGACAAACATGTACAAACAAATACATAATAATACAATACAGAAACCTGGACAGGCCAATTACCCCAAGCCAGGTCTTAAAACAAAAAAAAAACAACTCACAGTTACTTAAGTCTCAAAAGATAATCAACCAATTGTCATCTATATGCTAATCCTAATTCAAATTATAAAAAGAAATTATGTGAAAATCAAAACCTTGGATGACGACTTCATGCCTCATGATAGGAAGAAGTTACTGTGACTTTTTAACACTAGAAGCTGTTGTGCAATGGAGAGGAAACACCTCCTCTATACCTGCTACTGTGTTTTACAGAAGATCTCCATAGAAACCCTCAACACCTGTATTAAGGCTCTGTCTAGCTGTTCCCAAAGCCCCGTGCCGGCATCGGGGCCTTTCCACGGGTGGCTGATCTAAGCGTGTGCAGCTGGGATGAAGGGTGTGTGATCACTAACTGACCGGTCTGCATAGTTCTGCATGTGGATGGTGGGAAGGTCCCCCCCGGGTGTGAGTGCTACCTGCCCTACGGGTGTAGCCTGGATGGACTATAATGGAGAAGAAGGCTGCCGCTGTCACCAACTGCTTGCTGTCTTCTGCCTGCCCTGCTTTGCCACAGACTGTTTCTCCTTGGAGTCAGTCTACTATGAACTAAAATGTCTACAAACCACGAGCCAAATAAACCTTTCCTCCTTTATCTTTGGGTGTGGAGTATTTTGTCTCAGCAATGAGAAAAGAAGCTGTAGAAAGAAAAGAAACTCAGCTGGTAATTTTAAATGAGCAAGAAAAGCCCCACAAATAATTATGAAATAAGGGGCTGGGGATTTAGCTCAGCGGCATAAGCGCCTGCCTTTCAAGCGCACAGTTGTGAGTTCAATCCCCAGTACTGATAAAAAAAAAAAATTATGAAATAACATCATAATGTCTGGGATTTGCTTCAAAATATGCCCAAAACAACCCAGGCGTGGTGGCATACACCTATAATCCCAGTACCCAGAAGGCTGAGGCAGGAGAACTGCTGTGAGTTCAAAGACAGCGTAAGCTACATAGTGAGTTCAAAACCAGCCTGAACTACATAATGAAACTCTGTCTCAAAAAACCAAATGAACCAAGCAACAAATGAAGGTACGCCAAAAAGCCAACACTGAAGGAAGCTTAAACAGATTGATACAGGGTGGTGACTGCTAAAGCCAGATGACAAGGACACGAGATGACCACGCTTCTAGTCTTTCTACTCTGTAACTGATGTTTTTTATAATAAAATCTTTAAAACATATGATTCCACTTAAGGAACAAAAGTAGATGAGAAGTTTAACCTTTATTCCTTTCAAGTTTCTTTATAGACAGATCATAAATCTGATCCTAATGAAAACTTTCATTTGTGAGAAGATTATGTAGAAAAGCAGAAATACACTATTCTAAACACATTGTAATTAATTACAAGCACACTAAACTTTTTAAAAGGGTTAAAGCAAAAATGACAAGTCTTGAGTTGAAGTCCCATGACCCTGTTTGTTTGTGTACTCTGCAGAGTTCCAGCTAAAATCATCTTCCGAGCTCAGCACCAGCTTCAGGCGCCGAGAATCTCTACATCTTCCCCACACACGAGAAAGTAAAGGTTGTTTGCACACAGACTTCACAAGCCCAGGGTCTACACGAGGGTCCCTTGGATACTGCAATATGGGTCATGATCCTATGTCTTACATTTTACTACTTTTTAAATTTTCTAACTTTTCTTCTCCTTTCCAGACATTTACTTTTACATTTTTAGATTTTTTAGATGAGAATGTCTTCACACTTAAAACATGCTAGATAACCATGAATGTTTTCTTAATGAGTTTTAAGACATACGATTTTAAGGCTTTCATCTCTGAAATTCCTACACACACCAGATTATTTAAACTCTTCCTTACTGTATGAGAATCAAGGTAATCAGAGGACACTGCTGACCTAAAGGATCTTCTAGAACTACAGAGAGAGAGAACCAAGTCTCCATGACACATAAATTTCTTAACAGAAAATGAAAAGAAAGAGGATGATTACCTTTGCTAAATCCGTCACAACTTCAGAGAGCTTAGGATAGCGTCTTTCAAGAGGTTCCGTTTCTTGGATTTCAGGCAGTCGTACTCCAGCAAAGGCAGGGTTTTTATAAAACAGCTCTTGATGTCTTGGAATTAAATTACCTAGAGGTAAAAGCAGCACACACAACTCCACGTCTATGAGAAGAGCCAGGTCCGGAAGGGGGTAGATGCGGGGAACGGAGGTTGGGACCTGCATCAAAGTCACTGCAGTGGGATGTGGCCGTCTGCGTGGTGGTTTCACCATAAGTCAACTCAAGGAACTGAACACTGCAATCTCACTTAGACAAGTAGAGTTGATGGGGAATACAGGAAAAGGACAAGGGAAGCACATCTCAGCGTTACAGACCTAAGCACTCACACTTCATCTGTGAAGATAAACTACGATGAGCTGCCAAAATAATGACAACATAGCCAGAGGGACATGGTCTCATCTCAGCCGCCAGCTTCTCCCTCTAAGAATTTTTGGTCAACTATCTTGTGTCTTTGTCTAGGGTCAGATCTTTTTTCTCCACTTTAATATGTACTGTGTAATGAAATACATATGAAAATACATACATGCAAGCAATCACTTACGGTTTATTGAATTCATAGCCTGGAAATCTAAAACTCGAACAGTGAAACTACCCCAATGTTCTCATTATTTCCATCTTCCAAGTTCTCTTTGAACGTGAAGTCAGAGCTTCAGTGTACGTGGCTGTTCTAGCTCTGACCTGCCCAAAGCACTCACAGGTCAAGTCACCCAATCTCATCCTGACGGTGAGAAGCAGGGTAACACCTGGATTTCGCCAAATGCTTTGTGAGTGTGGTTTTTTAATTGCTCCCTGCCTTTACTTAAAATCTATGTCATGTTTAATGTACTGTACCAATGACTTTGAACAATCAACACAAAGGAGAGAACCCTTGAACAATGTAAGACGCAGATCACCACCTTACCTAAACACGTCACAATGTGGTAGAGCTGGTCAATGTCAGAGTCTCCCGGAAACAGGGGCTCTCCCGTGAGCATCTCTGTTACCAGACAACCAATGGCCCAGACATCGACAGCCCTGGAGAGAAGCAAGGTGGTCAGACCCCTGCGTCCATGCACGGCTCTGTCCTGCATATCACTGCTTGATGCTCTTGCTACTGAGAAGAGCCATGCACTGTAAATTATCCCAGGAGGACGCCATGAGAGTTCTAACTCCTCATCTTAACAGCGGGAATTCCAGAAACTGTAATCATGTGACATAACAAGCAAAGGCTTCTGAAAAGACAAAATTGTCTTTATGCATACTTCACTCTGGAAGTAAGACTCGGGCTTTCTTTCAGAGCCTAGGATCTGCATGCACAGTGGACAGACCGCTATAGATACACTGCAAAAGTGCACCAGAGGATGGGTGGCTGCTGACATAGAGACAGCACCGGGAATGGAAAGCTAATAGGGACAACATCTTTAAACCATCTTAAAAATCAGTCACAGGGGCTAGAGACACCGCTCAGTCACAAAGCCCTGGTCTAGCATGTGTAAGGTCTGGGATCCAATCCCAGCACTGCAATAAAATAAACAAAAAAAATCACTCACAAAAACCAAAGAATACACGAGCATCACTTAGCACAGGAACAACTCTGAAGTAGCCTGAGCTCATTTCGGAATTATAAAATGGCACAAAAAATTATAGCAAAGGTAGTAAAACGAGAACTCAGAGTGTTTAAGAAAATATTAGGGGATGCTAAACATACTCTGAAAACAGAAGATGCGGAAAATATTTTAGAAATATTTCTAACAAAAGCAATGAAGACTGAGGCAAGTTCAAGGTCAGCCTATATAGTAAGAACCTGTCTCAAAAAGTAAACAAAACAACAACAAAAACTGGAAAAAAATCCAGGTATAGTGGCACACGTGTGCAATCCCAGCACCCTGGAGGCTGAGGCTGGAGGACCGCAGCAAGTTCGAGGCCAGCCTGGGCTACACAGTGAGACCCTGTCTCAAAAAGCCCAAAATAAACCAACCAACCACATAACACAAGGCTGTGAAGGTCAGTCTTCTTTTCTTTGAAGAACTGGGGGTGTGGCTGAGCAGAACAGTGGCCTAGCCCGTGCTTGGGCTGCAGGTGCCATCCTCACTACAAGAAGGGTATGTGAGCCCTGGTCTAGCATGCGCACGTGTGTAGAAGAGTGAAAAATCCGCTTAACAATGGCTTCTTTCCGCAGACCGGGTCTTGCTGTGGAGCCTCACACTCGCGACCCTCCTCGCCTCCCCTCGCACTCTGGACTGCTGGGAGCATGCGTGTGAGCAGCCCAGCTTAACAGCTGAGGTCTGAAATCTATTTCCCACAATTCTTTCACCCCTCTCTGCTGCACATGAAAGGCCAGTGCTCTACACGGAGGGACGTGACACCTCCTCCTCATTTGATAGCCCAGCCACCTACTCCACCCCTCCTCTCAGTGCAGCAGGCCCTTCTGCTTCTTTCCATGCCTTACTTGCCGTACTTGACGTCTCCAACCAGCAGCTCTGGCGCCCTGTACCACCTGGTGGCCACGTAGTCCGTGTATGCCTCCCCAGGCGCAGCCAGCGTGCGCGCAAACCCAAAGTCACACAGCTTCACTACGCCGGCCTGGGACACCAAGATGTTCTCTGGTTTTATGTCCCTGTGTATGATCTAAGACAAAAAGCACACAGCAGGGTTAGACAGAAGGATCCAGGACACCGAAATGAAGACACGCATAATGGTCCTGGCTTTAAAGAATCTAGGACCCCACTGAGCGAGAAACTGCATCCATCCCAAAGGCTGACTTGAACAAATTGAAGACAGGAATCAGATGCGTATCGATTAACAAATCAAGCCTCCAGTCAATGATTACTGTCAAGCTCTCTCTCAATGGTGTGGCTCTCTGCAGGTCCTTAATGTTAAGAGTGACCTGAACAGATGGAGACTGAGACAGAGCCTGGTGGACCAGCAAGGAGGGGAGGATGGAGACGGCATCGAGTCAGGGACTGGGGCTGTGTCTCCTTGGTGGAGGCGGGAAGAGGGGTCACAGCTGTGCAAGCGCAGTGTGCTGATTCTGCGGCCCAGCTGGAGCTACCCGTGAGAAGTCCACCTGACTGAAGGGATGTGGCCTTAGGACTGCCACGGGAGGAACTCTGGAAGCAGTGGCAGGATGTGGAGACAGACACAGTCTCACCAATTCTGTGCCAGGTCAAACAAGTTATTAGGCCTATGCCTGTGATGGAAGTGTATTTTGAAAATTTTAACTATTTGTTTTCAGCCCTTTTGAAAGGCCAGCATGGTACTTGGCCAGCTGTCACTGCAGAGTACCTTTGTTCCCTCAGGTGTCAGTGATGGGGACACAGGCCCAGGCCAGGCCAATCATGCAGCAGAAAGAGCAGCAGACTTGGGGGCAGAAAAGCCAGCAGCGAGAAGCCTTCTGGGTCTGTCCCCTCAGGTCCCAAAAGAGGAGCCCCGAGAGCAGGACCGTCATGTTCCCACCCAGCCGCAATGGAACCCACACTGGAGCAAGACAGGATGATCACACCTTCACCATGGATCTCTGGACACACTGGGGTGGCCAGAAAACTGATTGAAAGTACAGGCCCTCATGTGGGTCTTTAGCACCAGGCGCGATCTCAGTGAATTATTTATCACACCCAGTAACTCTGGCAAAGAAGTTGTTTAGGGATCTACGAATACTGCATAATGCCTTATGCTATTTAGGTCAAACTTGAATTAACAACAGCCTTTATTTTTAAGTACTCAGTCTGCCCCACAAATAATTAAGAGTTTTAATTATTTTTTGAGTGCCCACACATGTAGATGCACATACCTGCAGATGCTATGTTAAAAATCAGTGTTTGCATTTTCTTAAATTCAGGTATTTTGACCTGGGAGATGTGTGTGTGTATGTATGTGTGGCATACATATTTACTCATCCCCTCTCCCACCATAATTTCGTTAACTGCCAAGTGAGCAAGGTCTTAGGACACACTTTAATAAGTTGTGATAGGTAGCACTTGGCCATTTATGTGTCAGACACCAGTTTCAGTATTTTATATACTTTAACTTCCTTTGTCCACACACTAACCTGAGACAGATGCCAGTATTCTTTCTACTGCACAGGGGCCTGGGAGCGAGGGTGGAGGGGAGGAGTTAGTGTGGCGAGAAGGGCTGTGAGATCAGTGTGTGGAAGACTTAGGAAGTGACAGGACTGATGAGCAGCGGTAGCATGCCTGCCTGGCGATGTGCTGAAGCGCCCTCCATGGAAGTGGTCTTTTTTTTTTTTTTTTTTTTGTACCGGGGATCGAACTCATGACCTCGTGCTTGCCAGGCAGGCGCTTAAGCCACTGAGCTAAATCCCTGGCTATGGAAGTGGTCTTAAACTGCAGAGAGATCTGTCCTCTCCCCAGGGTAACCTGCACTGCACGTACTTTACACAGCAACGAGCATGCTCTGAGGTGGAGGTACGGAGCCAACGAACAGTAACATCTCCTGCCTTAAAGACAGAACAGATGGGGCTGGCAACCTTCCCCTGATGCTGCTGACGTGCCTTAGTGCGTCCAAAGGCAGAATGTTATTAAACACAGTCCAGTCAGTCCCGAGAGCGTGACTGGTAAGGGACACCAGTCACTGCAAGCACAGGCGTGCATGCAGGCTGAACGCTCAAGGCAATGTGTTGCTTTGTGCCCCGCCCTACCGGCAAGCAGCCCAGTGATGTGGTCGCCTGCCTGTGGGGGGCCCGAGCCCTCGGGGAAGATACCCTTTATGAGCCTCCTTAGGGCTCAGGTTTTCTAGTATTAGCATTTACTGCTTCCACAATCACACAAAATGTGTTTAGGTATTTGTAAAGCTGGTAGAATAAGTGTTGTGTGATTCATTTTTACCCCATAAGTGTCACTTTTCCTGGAGGTGCTTTTCTGTGGCACTCCAGACACATGAAATTACTGTAGTAAACTACGGGGTAAGAGGAAAGGCTCTCTGTGCCTCCATACTTCATAACCAGATGCCAGCGCCTGGACTAACAAACACGCAGATCCGGGGAGTGTGTGCATGTCGAGACCTGGCACTCACAGTCTGTGCAGCTTCACGCGCGCGGTAAATGCTACCTTAAAGAAAAGCAAACGAGTTCTTAAGACGGGTTTACGACACACACAGATGAACCACTTAGCGCTGAAAAGTGTATTGCTGCCTGCAACTTTCACATGTGTAAAAAATCCAGATTAACAGATGAATAAATATGCAATGAAGCAAATACAGCAAAATGTTAAAGAGTTCAACATTTAGATACTATGGGTGTTAATCTTAATCTTGCATCCTCTCAATTTTTCAGTACTCATTCATTCATTCATTCATTCATTCATTCATTCATTCATACAGGCTCTTTCCATGTAGTGTAGGCTGGCTCTGCACTCACCACATAGCCCAGGCTCACCTCAGACTTACAGAGATCCTTCTGTCTAAGCCTCCCAAATGTTGGGATTACAGGTGTGTGCCACCATGCCCAGTTTATGGAAAATTTTTAACATCAAGTATTGAGAGGAAAGAATACAAGTATGATGACACATGAAAATCAACAATACCAAAGTAAGGTGGTTTGTTTGTGTGGCAGGTCAAGGTCCTGAGGTCTGGCTGGCCCCTGGCAGAAGAGAGAGTCTGAGCACACTCAGACTCCCCATTCCTTGGCACACCGAGTAGAGCATCCCTGCCAGGGCCGCCCCGCTCGGAGCCCGCCCTGCAGTGCATCCCTAAGTGCTTTCCCTAAGCCTACTTCCGCCTTTTCTGAAGCTCAATCCCACCCTTCCTCTGAGCTCACTTCCGCCCTTCCTCTTCAGTCTATATATACTCCCGCACTTCCGTAATAAAATCGGATCCGTGCCATTAGCCTGATCTCTGGAGTCGTCTGTCACCCCTTGCCAGTCCCCTGCAGCCCCAAAAAGGCTGCACATTTCAATTATTTTACTGATGCAAACTTTTTTTGCTTTTGTTTTTGGTCTTTTGTAGACAGGATCTCACTATGCAGTTCAGTCTGGCTTTGAGTTCTTTTTGTAGCCCAGGCTGGTCTCAAACTCTCAACAATCCTCCTGCCTCAGCCTTCCAAGTGCTGGGACTACAGGCTTGAGCCACCACGCCTGGCTAACTGATGAAAACTTTAAATAAACATCTTACTAAATTAAGTGACTGCTGTCTGGATAGTCAAGGATTAGCAAAATAATTACTTAAACCTAATACTTACATTGTGACTGTGACAAAAGCCAATTCCATTAATAATCTGAAACAAATACTTCTGCACTACTTGGTAGTCCAGTCCATTTGGAAAGAGTTCCAAGTCATCCAGAATTGTGTGGTCAACAAATTCAAAGATCAGGTACCATCTTTTTTTCTTCTTACACACTTCCAACAGATTCACCAAATTCTCATGCCTCAGTTGCTGTTATAAAAAATGCAAAATAGTTTTTATAAGGACAAATTAATAGCAATTAGTCACATTCTAAAATAGATCTTAGTATAAGGCAAATGTAAGGTAAAATGCATAAACTAGACATGATAAAAGTCTATTTTGCTTTTTAAATGCAGTCAAATGACCAAACTGCTCCTTTCCAATCTCAGAACACAATGAAGCCAACTCCCTCCTTGATGAGACCGCAGGCATCCAAGCCCTCCCTGTAGACAACGGGGTAGGAGCCCATGCGCCTGGGCACATGGCCTTTCGGGGTGTGGAAGATGCCACCCAAGCAAGAGTCCTCCAGGCAGGGCACAGCCTGCAAGGGACACACGTGTCACTGCAGCCATGGTGCCTGTGGAAAGATCCCCAAAGCAGAGGGTGCTGAGCAGTGGCAGGAAGGGGACTCACCCAGGAGCCGCACAGGGGCCCCTGGCCAGAGTCACCATCAGAGCAGATGTGACAAGTCATCCGGAGCAAATCTACATCTACACACTGCAGAGAATTCAATCCCACCCGCTGGCATCACAGGGGATGTCACTGTGAGCCATCATGGGTGTTGGCCTGGGACAAGATCCTGGCCTCTGCCCAGGTGACCTTGGCCCCTCAGTTGGTCCCAGAACCACAGCAGCATAAGAAACAATAGAGAGAGAGAGGGGCCGGGGATTTAGCTCAGTGGCTTAAGTGCCTACCTGGCAAGCAAAAGGTTGTGAGTTCAATCCCTGGTACCAAAAAAAAGAAAAAGAGAGAGAGAGCCAGTTCAGAGCCACTCAACGGTACTATGAGAAACAAGAAGGAACACAAATGACGATCAACATTCACCATAAAGAAAAGAAAGAGAACAGGTTGCCACTTATTGAAAGGAACTCAAATCTTGAAATCCTGAAGAAAAGCCCAAATGATCCACAGACAAGATCCCCAAGCCAGCTGCCATTAAAAAAAAAAAATCTCTGAACGTGAGCTGTGAATCCACTTAGTACAGGACTCTTACACAAATATGTGCAGGGTGGTTATAAAAGAGAAATTGGGAGAGAAACGGTGAAATACTGCCCATGCCTCTCCTCCACTCCAGGAACCCTGGATCAGGGGAACCTCGGTGCAGAGCCCAATCCACTACACTGAGGAACCGGCAGCCAGTGCAGGAAGCACCCAGGATGCAGCAAGGGGCTGATTCGGAGGAACTCGTGTCAACACCAAAGAGCAAAATACAATCTCAGACCTCAGCCCACACGGAACAAGTTCAGGAGACACAGACACAGTAGGAATTAGAAGTCACTCTCCTGAAACTTCTGAAAAGATAACAACTGGAGTAAAGAAGCAACTTAGTTCTTGTATTGTCTGGTTAATCTCACAGCCTATGTCTGATGGTCTGGACTGCTACTTTGAAGTTAACAAGCGGCATTATGGTAGCCACTGTTAATTTCCTGTTATCTTGTTTTGAAGTCCTGTATTGTTTTCATTGTTTGGTTTGGTTTGGTTTTATTCTGTTTTGTTTGATTTTATTAGGCCTGATCGTATGGGCACCTATTTTGGAGACAACAAGAGGCATTATGGTAGCCACTGTTTATTTCCTGTTATTTTGTTTTGAAGTCCTGTATTGTTTTCATTGTTTTGTTTTGATTGGTTTTATTGTTTTATTTTGTTTAGTTTTATTCTCTTTAAAATAAAATAAAAAATAGAGAATGAATGTTATAAGCTCAACAACACACAAAGGACATTACTAAAAATGTAGAAAATGGAAAAGAGAGACAAACAGTAGCCAGGCATGGTGGCACACACTTGTAATGACAGCACTCAGGAGGCTGACACAGGAGGATCACCTGAGGTCAGCTTGGGCTACATAATGAGTTCATAATGAGTCCAGCCTGAACTACAGTGAGACCCTGTCTCAAAAAAACGAAACAAAACAGTGCACACATTTATTTGCCAATGGGTCAGAATGAAATGTTTGACCTGAAAATTTACTTACAATGTCTAATTATATTCACCAATTTATTGATAAAAACTAACATAAAGAAGATACATTGTAATATCAGATGAAGATGTACTGAAGGGGGGACAGAAAAATCGCTTTACAAAGCAGTAAACATATACTCTTAAGGTGTAAGGTAACCAAGTGAACAGAGGAAACACAGTATAAGGAATTCAGAAGCCATAAAAACATTTTAAGGGAACAAAATGATGTGCCATCATATATCCTAACACATACTTAACACGGACTCCATTCTAGGAACGGCTCCGTGCACGGTTACCTGGCTGGTCAGCGTGGTCCCACCACCTGCACGGCGCCTCACACTAACACACCCCAGCTGACGGTGCTGACTTTTCTATCTCAGACAAACATTTACGACCAAAAAAGGAGGTATCAAGTGTAAATGGTTTTCACCATTTAAGAAATGGGCTTTTGCCAGAATGAGCAGCTCAGGTGTCAGTGTGGTTATCACAAACCCACCTGCTATCACCTGGTGACAGCTAAGGGGTGAGAGCCAAACACTAGCCACAGCTGCCAGGCGCGAGACATTTCCTGACCTGCAGAACTCGTCTCCGCAGGGCCCAGACCCCCCTCAAAACACAGCCTGCACTACAACTCTTAGGTTGGAGGCCTGAGGAAGGCTTTGGAGTTGCCACACTTTTAGAGAAAAGAAGAAAATGTATCTTTTTTCTTAGATGTAAAAGTATAGTTCTCCATTCCAAGAGTTAAAAGTTCAAAGGTTTAAAAGCTAACTTGTAATAGAAGATCACAGGAAAAGCTACTCATAATCAGTGTTCACTAATAAAAGACACACTTTTACGTTCTATCTTATATATCCTGACAGTACAAGTCTCTAATAAAAATTATTTTAGCAAATGAAGAAAATGACATTTTGTCAGTTAAAGACTGTTTCGGTGCATTTCTTATAGGATAAAAAAAATTTTTTTTGAAAAAAAATTTTTTTTTGAAAAAAAAATTTTTTTTGAAAAAAAAATTTGCCTTTGCAGTGAGCAATGTTCCCAGTCCCTTTTCGATTTTTTGTTTTGAGACAAGGTCTTAATCACTAAGTTAGCTGAGTTAAGCTCAAACTGGTGATCTTCCTGCCTCAGCTTCCCAGAATATAAAACTTTTTACTCTTTATAAAAAATTCAGACTATTGTATCAGGAAAATGTCCCTTTCCCTACCACACATAAAATCCTCCTTGCTGTTCTGTCCTGTAATCGTTATTAAAACAGACTCAGTTCCACAGGACCTCTGTCTTTGCACTGCTCATATTTTTAAAAGCAGATTACCTCCTTTGATATTGACAGACTAAACAACTCCAACAAGGAATTCTTATTGGGTGAGACAAATTTTTAAAAATCTCCTGAAATATATAAAAAGGTCAGAAGAGAGGGAGGGTTCCTGGGCCTAAATCAACAGGAAAATGCAGTGTCCCTCTCATGGCTCAAAGTGGATTGTGCCAGGAAGCAACAGAAAAGTAACTGAGCTTTGTGACCCCTTTGTGACTCTCAGGGGTTTAAAGGCAAAAGCCAACTTCAAAAGCCATAAAGACGAGACCTTGGGGAAACCACCCCTGGGTGAAACTGGACCCTAAAGGTGATACACTCCCAAGTACACATAGGTGAAAAACAAACCTAGCATCACTGCCCGATGTCACCTTTTTAGTGGCTCAGGGTCCCAACCTCAGACATGGGTTAATGCACACACAGAGCCCTGGGCACCTGGCTGAAGCAGGATCACCTCTGGAGGTAGATGCCTTTACCTGAGCCTCAAAAAGTTCCCATAAATAAATGTTCAAAAAGCATATGCAAAACAAAAGGATAATGAGAACCACAAGGAAACAGGACACAATAGGCAAGAACTCAAGGACTGTGAACCTGGACTGACAATGTCTGTATCAAAGAGAAATCAGGGGGGCTGGGGATTTAGCTCAGCGGCATAAGCGCCTGGCCTTGCAAGCAGGCAGTTGTGAGTTCGATCCCTGGTACTGATAAAAAAAAAAAAAAAAAAAGAAATCAGAATGCTATAAACTTTAATATAATTGTTAACTAGCATAGGTAGTTGTTATGGTGTGTGTTCAGACGCCCTCCCACCAAAGCCTCATGTAGTCATGGAGGCAGCTGAATCTAGCATTTGTGATTGGTTCACTGTCTAGCACTGGGATTGCTGGTGTGAGTGCTGCACCACCAGGAGTGGAGCCAGCATACAATGTAAGGACAGGAAGAAGGCGTGTTTTCTTTTTTTGAGCTGTTCACTCTTGTTCTTTGCAGTGGCCATGACTGGCTGCCCCACCATGCCAACCTGCCTTGGAGCCAGCTGAATATAGACTGAAACTTCCAAATCTGTAAGATAAATAAACCTTCCCTTCTCTAATACTGGGCATCAGGTATTCCGGTCTCAGCAATGAGAGAAAAGTAACCAAGACAGTAGTTAATTACTAAAAGGGGTAAAAGATGACCCAGAGGGATTTTTCTTAGTCGTATTGAAGATTGAACCCAGGGGTGCTCTATTACTGAGATGCACCTCTGGTTCTTCTAAATTTTTAAGTTTTGAGATAATTTCTCACTAAGTTCCCTAGGATGGCCTCGAACTTGCAATCCTTCTGCCCCAACCTCCTGAGTAGCTGGAATGACAGGCATGCGCCACCACAGTGGGCTAAGGGAGATGTTAGAACAGCAAATACAGAACAGTTACTACCAGTACGTCTAACATTGAAGTGCACAGGAAGGAAGTAATAACAAAGCATCCCCAGCCACCACCAAGGATTCAGCCTTCACCAGGAAGGGGACGGTGGTCCCAGAAATGTTAGCTCCCCAGTAACCCATTCACTGGGGGACACAGAGATGTTCTGCAGTGTGGCCAGCAGGGAAGGGGAGAAACAGCACAAAGCTGGAGCAGAAGGGGGGTCCTGCCCATTACCAGATCCACACCTGCACTACGCTCAACTGTCCAGGAGAGCTGTTGGGGACCATAAATTCACAGTGACTGGTTTTGCGTATTTCCCTGTGGGATGAAAGGAAGGATTGAGATTGTTGATACCACCCATTTGGGATTTCCCATTGACTCTTCCAAGCATAAGATCATCTATGCCTTTTTAAATCACCACAGGATTATACTCGGGCCAAGATACTTCAAACGTTAAGATTACCTATGTCCTCTGGAGTCGGAGTCTGGATGAACAGTAATCCTTTGCTAGCCCCATCTATCACTGTATAGACCAAATAAACAGTAGTTGCTTTGGGAGGGAAAGGGGTCAGAGTGAGGGACATTGACTTCCCAGCCATTGCTGGAATATGATACTTGTCTCTGTTTTTAATTTCTCTCGCTGCATTCTTGAGACTGACAATTGGGACTCTTGGCCAGGTTTTCGATACTGACTCTTGGCCAGAATCCCAATAGAGAGCAAGCAACTGAATGGGAAGCAGTGACTCTTCCTCCCCCTGAGAAGGAAAAACAGTGTCCTGCCATGCCCACTCACTACTGACTACACCTGGACTCCAAAACTCTAGTAGAGCTGGGGTGGTGATGCATGCCTGTAATCCCGGCACTCAGGAGGCTGAGGCAGGAGGATTGTTGCAAGTTCAAGACCAGCCTGAGCTATAAAAGCAAGCTCAAGGCCAGCCTAAACTGCATAGTGAGACTCTGTCTCACAAAGGCCAGAAACAAAAACAAAACTTGGTACAGAGTAACTAAGAGTAATTAAGGTCCAGAACCACAGGCAGATCCAGGATGGAGGGATTTGGAGCCGAGACAAAATAAATTGATTACCAGCACAGGCCCCAGGAACACAAAAAAAGGAAACAGAAACTCTCTGGAGGAGGTCATTGTTAAAAGAGCCCTAAAAAAATCTAACATCACATCCAGCAAAGATCAGAAAAGCAAGCGTGCAAAGTAATAAGACAGCATAAGAAATATCAGAAACCACAATCAAAATAGATGATGAATGACTTAACATTATGCCCTGACCCCCAAAGACTCATACGCATTCTTTTATGCAAACGGTATTTTAGTCCATCTCTAAGAGGTGCCAGAGTCCTAACAGTTTCAGCATTGCTGAAAAGTCCAAGTCCCAAGTCTTCGCTGAGATCTAAAGCAAACCCTTAGCTGCAAGCCTCTGTACAAATGAAAACAAAGTTAAACATTTCCAATGTATGATGGCACAAGATAAACATTACCATTCCAAAAGATACAAACAGGGATACAAAGGAATGGCACCAAAGCAAGTCCAAAATTCCATGCAGAACATCAGATGCAATCTATGGTGAGTTGTAAGCTCCAGAAGGCTTGTGTAACTAGGCCCTTACAACACTTCCGGTATTTATAGCACCTAGGGTTTCTCTTTTAGGCCCACTCTGCTCAATCCTTGAAGCTTTCCTTAGATGATCCATGTTCCCAGCTTTTCCAAACTTCTTCAGTCTCCACTGCACCTGTGGCTTCACACTCACAGCTTCACACAGGGTCACTGCATGGGCTCCCAGGCCTTCTTCTGAAATGTGAGTGGAAGCCTTTTTAACCTCATAACTCTCACATTCTGTTTGTGCCTAAAACCAGCATCACATAGATGATGCCAAGGTCTGCTGCCAGCTGGAGCAGTAGCCACGATTTTTCTCTTGGTTGTAGGGGTCGAATGCCTGGACCACTGAGTACTCTGAACCTGATTCTGAGGAACAAATTCTCTATGCCACAGCCATTCTGGCACATGGTGCTCTGCGGCTTTCTCTTCAAAGCAAAATCTTTCACTTTAGCAGCTCCTTCTCAGCGATTCAGATCTTCTCAGCTCTATCTTTGCAGTCCACAGCTTTACCAGAGCTTTTTTTCTGGCCAAACTCACAACGTTTTAAAGCATTCTGCTGCACTCTTTGCTCTTGATTTGCAACATAAATCTAGCTAAAAGCCATAAAACAATAGCCATGCCACCACCTCAACAGTAGACTGCCTTCAAATTTCTTTTGCCAGATTAATGAGTCCATTGCCCTTAATCGCAGTCTCAGGCAGTGCCTGGACATGAGCAAAATGCAAACTTTCTGCCAAGCCATAACACACATCACCTGAACTCCAACAACCAATGTAGTCCTTCTTCCCAGCAAAAACCTCCCAAGCCTGGTGTTTTTTTTTGTTTTTTGTTTTTCCAAGCCTGGTCTTTACTGGCAGGATTTCTATCAGCCTTCTGGTCTCCTGACCAGAATCTCCCATACAGAACAGCCTAAGCTGTTTCAGGGTTACTCTTTCAGGTGGTATCTCAGAACCTTTGCAAACTCTTACCACAAGCCATTCCCAAAGGCTCTTGACTCCATGGTCAGGTACAGTCACAGCAATGACCCTACTTCT